>JAADXY010000279.1:0-30392 GCA_023338065.1 Phytopythium montanum
ACATCCCAGCAGCCGTGGGGGGATACCCGAGCCTCCAGTGGACGCATGTGCGCCGTCGGTACAACACGGCGGCTGACTACTTAGCCAACATCGCGATGGACGCACGAGCGACCGATCTCGTCGCACCAACTTCATTGATCACCATGGTCGACAGACGTCAGCGGGTGGAGCACCACCTCCAGCAAGACCAGGCCGTTCCAACCGGCACACTCACACAGCCGATTCTCTTAGATAGGCTTCTTGACTACGCGAGGTCATCCTAACTAATAGACCACGCTTGATCATCATCACCCAGAGCTGTTGGTGAAACATTGGGGGTGATCTCGTCGAAGAGCGACGTGTACAAGTCGGAGGCCGAGGAGAGCGACGTGCAGGGCGGACAGCAACTGTTTGTGTGTGCGAGTAGTCGCTAATGTAAGCGCTGCGTGGCGCGGAGGATACCCAGCCCGAGGTTGTGGCCAGCGACTTCACGACGGTGGTGGGAGAGTTCCTGTTCGCGCTGCAGCAGCAGGACTACTACGGCTCCTTGTTCAACTGGGTCGCGACGTGCCAGCGACTTGTCGCGCACGTTGTTCACACGCAGAGCCGCGTGGACGACATCTACGACAAGCTAGGCATTGAGGAGGACGCCAAGCTGGCGCAGTGGCGCGGCAACGTGGCCGAAGCGCGCACGGAGGAAGACAACTCGCTGGAGAACAAGGTGGAGAGCACGACGGTCGAGGCCATCATGAACCAGGCATCGAGTCCCGTGAGGCTCACCGAATCACTGGCGTGGTTAGTCGACCAGCTTCGAATTTGGCCGGTCGCCAGCGTGGAGAAAGCAATCGAGTCCTTGGTGGAGGAGCTGAAGCTGTCGCGGAAGCAGGCCGCGTTCACGACGGCGACGTTGGAGAGTGTCAGCGAGCAGAGCCACCGCCCGGATGCTTTCGATTGGTTCGTGGCGAGTGGCGACGTTGCCTACGACAAGAAGGACCGCAAAACGAGACCTTCTAGCATTATGTACGAGGGCACAGCCGTCAAGTTCCTGGACGACGCTATAGATCCCGAGGACAACAATCGCCTGTTCTCGTCGTGACAAGCTTGACAACATCGATATTATCAAGCTGCTAGGTATTAACCACTGCTGGACGCCCGTGTTCTTCGTCTCGGAGCTGGTAACCGACGGGACCCTCGTTGAGGTCTTTGGAGAGGAGGAGAACCCAGAGCTGTTGTGGCATATCTTCATCTAAGGTGCGCAGGGGCTCCAGTATTTCCACGCGTGCAAGGTGGGGTACAGCGACCTCACCTGCACCACCATCGACCGGAGGGTGGCGACGACTCGCAGCTGGTCGCCTAGCTCTCGGACTTCGGTATGACCCGCATTCGGACAGAGTTCTTCGTTAGCGATGCCGACAAGATAAAAGACGATGCCGTACGACGCTCCAGAGCGATTGACACAGGAAACGACTCTCGTGAACGTCAGCCTCGCCGACATGTACTCGCTCGGCTTGTGCGTCATCGAGGCCGTGACGATGGAGCTGCTGTTCGGCATGTTGGGAGACGAGGAAGTAGCCGACGCCAAGCTGAAACTCGGGGCCAATCGAGCGACCAAAGTAGATGGCGGTCTTTGACAACAAGCTGAGCGAAGAGGCCACGGCAACGTCGCCAAGAAGGGTGGTGGACCCGGACAATGCGCAGATCAAGAGTGTGCATGGTGGCTCGGCCTGCAACCAGAACTACACCTTCAAGGGAGAGACATGGTGGCTTTGTCAAGATATGCTTGGTGGCTCTGCTGGCAGGCGTGTCGGCACTCGCGAGCGCCAGCAATAACAGCGTCGACGTGGTGAGCCACATCGGAGCCATCTGTGTGAGCCGCACATTCTTCCGGCGACGGCTGTCTGCAGATCCTTCCTGGTGCAGCAGCACCGCTCCGTTCTACCGCTCGAAGGGACCAGCAGGTTGTTTCGTGGACTCCAGGCATACTGAGTTGGCCTCGTGTGTACCTATTTTAACGGTACACTATTTCCAATCCGGTACGAACGGTATGTGTCAAAATGACACTTGATTTTTGTATTCCTCTAATGGAATCCAGTCAAAAAGCCGTCCTAATTGAAAGGCAATGAAAACCTCCCCATTTGATTTGAAAAATGTAACCGATTTTTTCACGCGCGCACTTTGGAACACTTGGAACTGGCGCACATTTGGCGCCGGGTACGCACCGGGTTACGCTCTCGCGCCGACGGCATGGCGGAGCGCGGCGCGGACGCGTACGCGCTGACGACGCCCTCGGTCAAGCGGCGCGACACGGTCACGAGCCAGCTGCAGCGCGAGATCCTGGGCTTCTCGGCGGCCATGGGGGCCGCTACGGGGTATGCGGACGGCAAAGCGGGCGGCGACAACGACATCACCGCGTCTTCCAGGCGCGAGGCGAGCGCCGCCAACGAGGAGAAAGAGGAGGCCAAGGAGGAGAAAGGAGAGGAAGAGGAGGAAGAGGAGGAGGAGGAGGGGGAGATGCGGCGCACGCTGTCGCCCACGGCGGCCGCGAGGATGCTGCGCGGGGCGTTGGCGGCCGCCGGCGCCACCTCGCGCGCCGACACGGCATCTCCCGCGTCCATGCGGCGCGTGCTGCTGGAGGAGCTATCGGCCGAGGGCCGCTCCGGAGACGCGAGTCCAGCGCTGGGTGATAGCGTGTCTAGTATGGAGCTGCGCGACAGCCCGGCGCGGCGCCGGAGGAGCGCGGAGCGGGCGGCTCGGACGTCGCCGGCCAAGCGCTCACGGTCGTCTCGGTCGCCGCAAGCGCCGCTGGCCCATCAGCTCCGGATGGTGGACGGCGAGCGTCGCGCGTCGGCGACGGTCGACAGCTTCACGGCCGGGCTCTTCTCGTCCAGCGTGCTCGACCAGCAGGCGGCGGCTGACGAGGACGAGGAGAAGGAGGTCGAAGAGGAGAAGGAGAAGGTCGGCGCGTCGCAGCAGTCGACGGTCGTGGACTCGTTCGCGTCGTCGCCCGACCGCCGTGCGACGCTCGAGCTCTCGGCCGCCGAGTCCATGCTGGCCGAGATGAGCGAGGCGCTGGCAGACGGCGCGGAGCCTGGCGCCTCGACCGAAGCGGCTGCGCGTCGGAGGCGAAGCATCGCAAGCCACAACACCGCCGCCGCCGCTTCGTCGTCCAACACTGGTGTGCGCCGATCGACGCTCGACCCGAGGGATGTGTCCCTGATGCAGAGCAAGCCGGCGGAAGGCGCAAAAGAACGCGTGCAGGTGGAGGCGGAGGCCGAGAGTCTGCGGCGACAAACGATCGGGGACAGCGAGCTGGACGAGCTCAACAGCGTGCTGGGTAGCGTCAGCATGGGCGAGCAGGCGCCGAGACCCGGGTCCTCGCCAGTGGACGGCGCGCGGAAGCGGGCCAACGCGTTCGACGCGGCGTCCGATCAGCCGTCGAAGCGGGCAAAGGCCTCGAGTCCTTCACGTCCGAAGAAGAGCGAAGAAGCCGGCGAGAAGCAGCGGTCTCCGGCCGGGAGCAAGTCCCCAAGCCCAGCGTCCATCCCCAGCAGGATCCCGAGACCTCGGTCGTCCAAGGCTCCTCTGCCGAGCAGATCATCCGAGGCTGCTCCTCCCGCCGCAGACCTTCTGTCTCCCCCGGCGCAAGGCTCGCGGTCGAAGGCGCCTCTGCGAGGCATCCTGAGTGCCCGGAAGCGCGCGAAGGACCAGCCGACGCCCACCAAGTCGGTCAACTTCGGGCCACCGCAGGGCATTGAGTTCAACCACGGGAGCCCGTCGACGTCCATGACGCCCATGAACGCGCACAAGGCCAAGAAGATGTTCCCGCTCGAGCGCCCGAGCTCCCCCGACGACGACGAGACGTCGCTCAACTCGTCCATCCTGGACGAGGCCAATGCTCGCTCGCCCGACCTGGACTTCGGCAAGAAGGGCGAGGATGACACGCTCGACGGCGAGGACGACCGGCGCTCGAGTCTCGCGGTACTCAAGTCAACCAGCAAGGTTCGGCGTCGGTACAGTCTGCGCGGCGTCAGCCCCTTGGACAACCAGCGGGAGGCTCGTCGACGGAGACGCGCATCGACAGCGTCGACCGGGGCTTCACTGCTGTCCAGCCAGCCTCCGACGACGTTCCTGGCTCCCACTCCCAAGCAGTCATCGTTCCTGGCCGACGCTAGTATGAGCCTGCAGGACCCGACGCCGTACGCCGACTCGTCCGCTTCGTCCGACGCCGGCGAGGACATGGAGCTGACCGGCGAGCACTCGTTCCAGGCCTCGGCCGTGCTCCAGGAGTCGATCAACATCATGACGAGCAGCATCCACGGACGAAGCGCCAAGGCCGCCGACGCCGACGCCAACGCCGACGAGGACGACAACACCGTGGAGCTGGGTAGCCTGGGCGACCTGCTGGCCGAGTCGGCCGCGTACGAGCTGCCGTCCGCAGCGGCGGTGGTCGCGGCGGCAGCGGCTGCAGCTTCGAGGATTAGCGCGAGCCAGGACCACGAGGTTACGCTGGACCCGATCCAGGAAGAGGACGAGAGCGGCGCCAACTCGTCGAGGCAGAGTATGATGAGCCTGGCGTCGACTGCGGATGATAGCGACGCGGACGAGGCCGGCGAGCGCCGGACGTCCCTCGCAGTCAACCTCTCGTCTCAGTTCGAGCGGATCGGGTCTGCGACGAAGGCCAGCGAGGACAAGGCAGCGGACGAAGAGGACACCGTCTTCATCCCGCCCATCGCGCTGGACGAGCTGCTCTCGTCGGTCGAGCTCGACAAGACGCAGACGGCGGTCAAGAGCGGGCCGGGCTTCTTCGAGACGGACTTTGGGACGGCCGGCGCTGATCTGACCTCCCTGTGCTCGGTCGAGGCCTGCGCGGACGTCATTGAGTGGCATGCCAAGGAAATCACCTCCTGGTCCACGGGCCTGTCCGACGTCCTGCCGGCGCTATTGAGGGAGACGGCGCCGGCGTTCCTCGGCGACGAGCGCATCGTTGGCGACGTCAAGCAGGCGGTCAAGGAGCTGTACGCCGGCGTGGCGGCGAACGTCCGCAGCGGCTGGTGCCAGTGGCGCGCTCGTATGGAGGTCCAGATGGCCGAGAAGCTCACGGACTGCTCGAACGACCTGGAGACGGATGCGTCGTCTCTCAAGGCGACGGTCGCGACCGACGCGCTACAGCGGCAGAGCGAGGTTGCCGCCATCCAGGAGCTGATCGAGCGCGAGACGCAGATGGCGCAGCTGCTGGACGCGATCGAGGAGCAACAGGCGGTGCGCAACGAGTTCGCCGCGTCTGTCGCGACGCTCGAGAACCAGTGCTCGTCGCTCGCGCTCGAGGAGTCGGTCCTGCAGACGCAACTGCGCGTGCTCGAGGGCCGCGCGCACGAGCTCGAGCCCGTGACGACATCCAAGTCGATCCGCGCGCAGCACGAGCTACTCGAGGCCGAGGAGGTCTTCTCCATCCAGGAGAGTCTGTCAGGCTGGCGGGTACTGGACGCCACGGCCGCGCACGTCAAGGTGACCGCCAGGCACCAGGACGTGCTGTTCGACGTGGATGTGGACGTCTCGGTCGCGGTGCAGGCGCCGGAGGACGACGCGGACGACGCGCCGTTCACCGCCACTATCAAGGCGCGCGAGGCCATCAAGCGCCGCAAGCAGAGCGTGTACCTCAAGCCGGACCGCGACGTGGTGCTGCTTGTTCAGCGGCAGCTGTTCGACCCGGCGCGTCTGGCCGTCGTCGTTGGCGAGGCGAGAGGCCGAGCCGGCGCTCAGAGCCGCCACGCGCGGCTGTGCGCCAACGTGCAGCTGCTACAGAGCTACGTGGCGCAGGCGTTCCAGTTCCTGCGCGAGCTGCGCGCTCTGTCGACGCACCTGAGCCTCTCGCTGGACGTCGCCGAGCGCGTGCTGTGGACGCAGTTCGTCCAGTTCCCGCCGCCCTCGAGCGGGCCCGACGCCATCGGCTGCAAGTTCCGCGTCGGACTCCCATTCGGCCACGTGGCCCCGTTCGCCAGCGGCGAGGCCGTGGTCGACGTCGCATACGGATCGGTGCGTTGCTTGTCGGGCTGCTTAGTTGCTGGTTGTGTGGTGACGGATTGCTCTGGAGATGCTGACGTTGCGCTGCTGTCGTCCAGATCTCGGCCGACGCCGTGCGCCAGGAGGTCGCGCGTGTGCCTCGCGACCGCGTCGAGTACCTGTCGCGCGTCTGTCGACGGCTCCACGACGTCTTCGTACGTAGGTGAAGGCGCCGAGAGAAGTGTAGTGAGTCCCGTACGAGCGCCGCCAGTGTCAAGGCGTGGGTGGTGTCACTATCAACAAGGACGTTATCTATTGCCATCCCAGCGGCCAGGCCCGTTCCGTGCCATCGCTGCTCGCTTGATGCACGTCACCCCGGTCGTCCCGTGCCTCGCTTAGTCGTCCCAGTCGTCGTCGCTGTCGTCTGCGCCAGCCGCAGCCCCAGCCGGCGTACCGCCGCGCTGGTGCAGCTGGTGCAGCGACGGCTGTGCCGCGAGCGACTGCGTTCGGATCCGCCACGCCAGAGAGCACCAGCAGGTGAGCACAGATAGCGTCGACACTCTCCCTCGACGCGACGTACATTGAGCCGCTCGAACTGCTCGGCCTTGGCGCGCGCCTCCTGCTCCTCGCGCCGCAGCCGCGCCTGGAACTCGAGCGTCTTCGGTCGATACGTGGTCGTCGTCTCGACCGGCTTGTCCGACAGCGGCGTCATCCCTAGCACAAGCGAGTCCGTCAGTCAGCTGCATGTCAATCTCCAAGACCAACCAGCAGAAGCACATAGTGGGGACGCACCTGCGGGACAGAGCGAGTCGTAGACCAGCGGCGGGATGGCGTCGCCCGCGAACCACTGCTCGGCGGTCAGCAGCGGCTCGTGGAGGCGGCGTGAGGGCCCGAAGACGTCGTCCTGGAAGAAGCCGCGCAGCTTGTCGGCGCGCGGCAGGCTGAACCCGACGCGCTCGGCGCTCGCGGGCGTGAGCAGCAGCAGCCGCGCCAGTTCGACTTCGCGCACGTCGCACAGCGTCTTGGGCAGCAACGCCGCGCCGGCGATGGCCAGTCCGCCGCCGTCTACGGTGGGCAGCGCGAACGGCAAGTTGGCGTGCGCCGTAGCCGTCTCGGGGTGCAGCTCGAAGCTCCAGATGTGGCGGCTGCCCACACCCGGCAGCAGCAGCAGGCGCGAGCTCGCGTCGTAGAGCGGGAAGCAGACCGTGCCGCTGCTCGGGTCGACGCCCGTGACAGTCGTGGGCGTCGCCAGCGGCTCCAGCAGCCGCCGCGCGTCCCACATACTCAGCTGCGTGTCCCCGCGCGCGTTGGCGCCGACGGTGAGCAACTCGAGCGGCCCGTTGAGCCAGGCCACGAACTGCGGACGAGGGCCCTCGAAGCCGCAGGCCATGCCGGCCACGGCGTGCGTGGCCGCCGCGCGCGGGTCGAACACGCGCACGACGCGGTCGCGACTGGCCGTGGCCAGCAGGCTGCCGTCCTCGTTGAAGGCCGCGTTCCAGGCCGCGTCGTCCAGCTTGGAGGCGAAGCACGCGCGCTCCTGCGCCGCCTCGACGTCCCAGAGGCGTAGCGACCGGTCGCTGCCCGACGAGCACAGCACGTTGGCCGCCGTCGGATGGAACGCCAGCGTGCGGACGCCTTGGCCACTCGAAGACGTCAAGACCTGGAGAGGCTCGCCTGTGGCCCCGTCAGCGTCGCCCGCTGGCAGCCGGCGCACGGACCAGAGCTGCACCGTCCCGTCAGCCGAGCCGCTTGCGAGCAGCGAGTCGTCGAACGGGGTGAAGGCCAGCGCTGCCACCTCGCTGCGCTGCGCGTTCAACACCGAGCGGCTCGCGGGCGACGCGGACGCGCGACCCGACGCGTCCAGCGGCTGCACCAGCACTGGCCCGCCCGGCCCGGCCAGCGGCGCCGCCCAGAAGGACGCATTGGCCGCGAGCACGGGCGGCCAGGCGCTGCGCTCCACGCGCCGGTCGCCCAAGCTAAAGGTCTCGCCGCGGGGAGCCGGCGTCCCGCGAATGTACTGCAGCTTGTGGCCGTAGCGTGCACCAAGCCGCTGTGCCTTGGCCGACAGCGTCGCCAACTCCTCCTGGTCGTCGGCATCGGCCGTTGAGCCCGCGTCGCTGGCTGCTGGAGCCGTAGAAGGCGGTGAGACCCACGTGACGGGGACTGGGGCAGTGGACGAGGCGGCAACTGATGCGGCCGGAGCCTCGTTCCACTTGGTGCCACCCGACCGCCAGCCATCACCGCCGGCGCCTCGACTCGCCCCGGATGACGATGACGAGGAAGTCGACGGGGCCATCGGCGCGTTCCAGCCGCTCGAGGCCCATGCACTTGGCGTTGGGGCGGCTGGCGGTGTTGCAGCCGGAGTCGCAGTCAGAGTCGCCGGCATCGGAGTAGCAGGCGCTGGTGAGGCAGCTGGTGTTCCCCACGCACTGGATGTCGCTCCCCATGCTGACCGGCCGAACACTCCAGCCTCGGCCTCGATCTGTCCGTCGCCGCCAGCGTCTCCGTCGGCGCTGACATCGGCGCTCGACTCAACCGGGACGAGCACGGGCGGCGCATCCCTACCGCCAACCCAGTCTTCAGCACTCATGGCCGGCCTGTCAGAGGCCGTGTCGGGGAACAGGTCGCGCTGGAACTCGCGCACCGCCGCCCGGCGCGGCACGCTATAACTGACGACGTCACAGGCGGCCCCTGAGGCGCTCAGACTCAGCACGCGCGCGACCTCGCAGCGGCTCGAGGCGCACGCGCGCTTGGGAAGCAACGTGGCCGCCAGCGTCGCGTGGGGCAACGCCGCACGGTCCAGCGCGTGCACAAACGGCGCGCGCGCAGCGTCCAGCTCAAAGCAGCGCACGGACCGGTCGCCGCGGCCCAGCAGGAAGAGCAGCCCCGAGTCGGCGTCCATGAGCGGCAGCAGCGCGCCGACGCCCGCCGCATCCATCAGCCGCTCGCGGTGCAGCGGCGACGCCGTCTGCCGCGCGTCCCACAGCTTGAGCTCGCGCTCCTGCAGGCGGCTGCTTCCGGTCGTAACATAGCAGTCGCGCGCGCCGCACCACGCGACGCCCACTGGCCGATTGCCAGCCTCGTGCGCCGCCGTCGCGCCAATTGCCGGGCCCAAAGCTGAAGCCGTGCGTGGGTCTACGAGCTGAACGAAGGCGCCGTCCGCGGTCCCCGAGGCCACCAGTAGCGCGCTGCCGTCGTAGTTCCAGGCCGCGGCCGCCACGGCCGAGTCGTCGGCGGCCGGAAGTCGGAAGGCGACCGTCTCGCGCGCTAGGTCGAGCGTCAGCAGCTGATCGCGCGAGAAGATGGCGACGATGCCGGCCGCTGACGGGTGCGGCCGAATGCCCACGATGAAGTGACGCGCGCCCGGGATGGAGACGCTCGCGGCGGGCGTCGTTAGGTCGGTGGCCAGGTCCTCGCCGGCTGCCGGTAACCGCCATAGCTTGACGAGCCCGTCGTCCGCGCCTGCTGTCAGCAAAGCGTCGGCTTCGAGAGGTAAAAACGCCAGCGCCGACACGCGCGACGCGTGCGCGCGCACCAGTGGCGGCTGTTGATCCGTCCGCAGTCCGTCAGTCGGCGGCCGCCAAGCGCGCCACACCAAGCAAGACACGCACCGTGGTCGCGAGCTCCTTGCCGACGGCCGCCAGCCGCTTGACACGCACGGCGCCGCCCGCGTCCAGCGCGTGCGCGAATGCTACACGAGTGGCGGACGCCGCCAACGGCTGCGCCAGCGCGGGCCCCACGTCCGGCGCCACCTGCAGCTGGTCGAAGCTCTGCGCGCGGTCCAGGACGCGGCTCTCAACGTTGCGGAACTTGCTGCGCGCCGGGGATCGTTCAGGGGGCGTTGGGGGCCGGATCATAAGCGGATAGGATGGCCGGACAAGGGACTCACCTCGCGTGGGGCTGGAAGTGCGGCGCCATGGCCCCGGGAGCGGCGAGGGACGCGCAGACTTGGGCTCGAGCGGCGGGGGAGACCAGAATGCTCACGCGCTTCAAACGGGCGAATATGTGGAGCGCTCTACACTGACATCTGGGTGGGCAGGGGACAGGTAGAGCGCTCTACATTTATCGGTGGTGCGCACTTGCATCCAACACCGCACATCCGAAAAGTGCACCGCCAGCAATGCTGCACCGCGCCGTCCGTGCCCGCGGATGCGCGCTCCCCGCAGCCGACGCAGTGCTCTCTCGCGCGCTTTCCTCGCTGTCGCTGCCTGCATCGCCCTCTTCCTCCTCGTCCGCGTCCGTGTCGCTGGGCCGCGCCGTGGCAGCCCTGGCCGGTTCATCCCCCTCATCCGCCTCGTCCGCCTCGGCCGCCTCGGCCGCGCCTGTCCGCAAGCGCCGCCACCCGCACCGGGCCTCGCCCTCACCCTCGCCCTCCTCCCAATCCACTCGGCATCCGCATTCGCGCCGACTGCGAACCGCAGACTCCCGCGTGGCTACGCTGCTGCACCCGCGCACGCCGCCCGCAACCTTCCAACGAGCATGTGAAGGCCTCTCGGCCGCGGACGAAGTAGCTCTCCTCGCAGGCACAGACCCGCGCGTGTGGAGCACGGCGCTGGCCCGGCGGCTGACGCGCGGGGACGACGACAGTGCTCGCGCGCTGCTGGCGCTGGCCGCGGGCTTTGAGCGCGAGAATGCGAGCGAGTCGCTGTGGACCGACCTGCTGTTCACGCTGCTGCGGGACGCGAAGCCCGGCGGGTCGCTGGGGACGGAGGACGCGATCGTGGAGCTGTTGGACACGCTGCGGACGCGCCTGGGCCGCCGGTTCGTGGGCCGCGTGGCCATCGCTACCGCCAACGGCTGCGCCAATGCCAATCATGACCTGCTAAACACCGCGCGGCTGCTCATTCGCTACCACCTGGACCGCCTGCAGGCCCCCGTGGACGCGAACGCAAAAGACGACGACGGGCCGGCGCCGTCGCTGCCCGCCAGCATCGTGGGCAACCTGGCGTCGGAGCTGGCTGCGCGTGGACCGCCCGCTGACGTCGTGGCCTTCGTGGAGCGCGAGCTGTTGGGGCACGCGCGCTTCGACGCTGCGCGCGACTTCCAGCAGCAGGGCTTCCTCGCGCTCTTCCGTGGCTATACGGCAGCTGGCACGGCTCCTGATGCCGGCGTCAACCGCTTCCTGCAGTGGACGCAGCGACTGGCGGACTCCCGGACCGAGGCCGAGCTGCGAAGCCTGCGGCTCGAGCGCAGCTTCGGCGCCGCCATCCAGAGCTGTGTGGCCGCGGATCGACCAACGCTGGCGCTGCGCTGCTTCGCCGCCTTGCGCGCGCTCAACGACCGCTTCTCGCCGCCTCGGTGGGATTTGGAGAGGGAGGAGGAGGACCTGGAGGAGGACGACGAGGAGTTCATGGCGGACCGGCGAGACCTGGTGGCTCCGCCAGACGAGAACATCTTCGTGAACGTGCTCAAGGCGAGCGCAGCGCTGCAGGACACGGGGCTCTTCAAGGACGCGTACCGCGAGATGGCGGCCCGCGGCGTGGCCCGCAGCGCCGGCTTTGGCTCGGCCGTGCGCTTCTGCCACGCGCGCGGGGACGTCGGCTTCCTAGAGCGCGTGCTGGGGGACGCGTTCGCGTGCGAGGCGGCGCTACACGGCGCCTGGTCGTTGCCCATCGAACAGTACAACGACGCGCTGGGCTGTCTGGCCGAGGCCGGCGAGTACGAGCACGCGCGTGAGCTGTTCGAGACGCGGCTGCTGGGCAACCCGAGCGTCCATCCGGATCACATCACCATGCTGGAGCTCGTCGAGAGCTACCGTGGGGCCCCGCGCGCCGAGCTCTTCCGCCTCATGGAGGTTTTCCTGGACGAGTTCGGCCTCGCCCCCAACACGCACGTGTACACGTCGCTGCTGGCCGCCTGCGCGCGCCAGCGACTCGCGGGCGACGCCGAAGCGCTCCTCCAGGCCATGCGCGCGCACGGCGTGACACCCGACGTCAAGACGCTTACCACGGCGGCCTTTATCTCCGGCACGCAGGGCGACCACACTGCTGTCGTGGACCTCGTCAAGGCCATGCACACCTTGGGCCTCACACCGGACCAGCAGTTCTTCGACTACGCTCTGCGCGCGCTGGACGAGGCCGGCGGCGTCGACGTCTGCTTCGCGCTGCTCGGCCAGGTCTGCGCCGCCGGCCTGGCTGTGCCTGAGGGCCTCTACCGCGCGCTGCTGGCGCTCGGCACGGCGCGCGGACTCGTCGAGCGCTCACTGCACGTCGCCTACAACATGGAGTGCGACGGCTTCAAGCTCTCGTCGGACCAGATGCGCGCGTTGGCGGCCCGCGCCGCATCCGACGCTGAGGCCGAGCAGCTCGCGCGCACCTTCCTGCTGCTGCACGGCCAGTTCCTGCGCGGGAATGTCCTCGTGGTCGGCCGCGTCGATGCTGACATCGAACTTCAGGATGCCAACACCGCCGCGCGCTTCGAGCCGGACGTGTACGACGCCGTGCTCAAGTTACTTGTGCGCTACAGCAAGAAGGACGCGCACGCCAAGGTGCGCGCGCTGGCCGACGCGGCTGGCGTGACGCTGAGCGAGGATGCAGGCGACGACGATGCAGAGGACGAGAGGCACGAGCGGTAGAAGGAGTAACTAGGAGCACTTGAACGACGCATGTTGTTGTTGGCTAGCTAGCTCTCTCTTGTGTGGACGCTGAGCCTCGTGCGTTTGGGGATGACCAACGACCGGCTGCGCTGCCGCTTGAGCGCGTCGATGGCGCTCCTGGCGGCCACTTCCGCTGCCCGGAGCGTCTCGCGCTCGCTCTCGATGCTGCGTGACGGCTCTACCGTTGGCAGTCCGTCCACGGAGCAGTGGTAAGTGGCCGAAAAGCGCATGGAGTCAGCGTTGGAAGTCGACGCAGCGACCAGGACGCGGTCGACGACCAGGCGGATGCGCGGGAGCTGGGCCGTCAATGTCACGACGTGGACGGCTTGGATGTGGAGCTGCCGCAGAGTCTGCACGAGCTGAACGAGTCCGTTCGCCAAGTTCATCTGAGCAAGAGAGAGCGGAGGTGAGGCGGTTGGTTGAAGGGCTGGAGGTGGGGGATGCCAGCTCACCGAGCAGCAGTCCGTAACGACGAGATGCGGCGACACTCCAGCCTTCGCGAGCGCGTCCCGGATCTGCACCGCCTCGCTTGCGCTCTCGCTCATTGGGATCTGAAAGCAGCAGCAGCAGTAGCGGTCACTAGAGCAGCTCAACCCTGCCTGACGCGTGACAAGATGCGCCGCCGTACCAGGTAGCAGCCGGCGTCTGCCTGCTGCTCGGCTCTCGCTCGCTGCGCTTCCCAGAAGAGCTCGGCCGCCTTCTCGGTGTGGCGCTCCACCATCGCCCAGCTCTCGCTGTCGTCCCCCATGACGACGATCGCTCGGCTCTCAGTCGGCTCGCCATCACTCTCGTCCTCTGGGACGCGGCTCAGACTCGGCCGCTCCGCGGGGCGCCGCGCGAACTGCTGCCTGGCCACGACGCCGTCCAGCAGCAGCCCCTTGCGGAACAGGTCGAGACCAGCGGCCGCCACGACCGACAGGTTGCCCGTGCGCAGGTGGAACGCCAGCCCCACGCCCTTGGAGGACGGCCTGCACGTCGCTGGCCGGAGCCGCGAGCAGTGGAGCGGCACAGGCATCAACAAAGGCTGGTGGCGCTCGCTCCTGAGCCGATCACCCTGTCGTCGAGTCAAAGGTTACGCTTGGGTTACGCTCGCCACGCACAACTCCCCTTACAAACACCAAGTGATCTAAACGGTTGACACTTCCACGAAGAGACGCACCAAAAGTGTACCCATTCGGTGCACACCCATCGCGCGGCGACTCGCCGCCTCCTCCTCCTACAGCTTCTCTCCGTGCTGCCTCGCTTCACGTTGCTCCCTTGACTCATCCTCACCTGCCTGTCCTCCTCCCGCCCACGCCACGACCATGCCAAGCGCGCGCGACGACTTCGACGCGCTCGACCAGGTGGACCCATTCTACCTGGCGCTGCTGCGCTGCCGCCAGCGGCGCTTCGAGGACTGCGCGTCCATCTGCACCGACATCCTGGCGCAGAACCCGTACGACCAGGCCGCATGGGTCACCAAGACCAAGGCGCTGACCCTCCAGAGCTACGTGGACGACTCGGAGCTCGAGGAGGACGGCGCGGCCGACCTGCTCATGGACGACAACGTGCTGGCGTCCATGCCGCGGCCGGGCACGTCGCTCAACCGGCCCAACTCGCGCGGTGGTGCCGGCGGGGCGGACCCTGGACTACGTCCCATGACGGCATCTGGCCGACCGCTCAGTGGCTTCGCTCGCCCCGGGACGGGCTCTCGCCCAGGCACCGGCGCCATGTCGGTCGACCGCGCGCTGCAGGGCTCTCGACCTGGCACGTCCCGGCCCGCAACGACGCTCGGACGCCAAGTGCGGCTCGGCACGGCGTCCATGACGCAGGCCGAGGGATCGGGCGTCTTCATCGATGTGGGCCGCCTGGACCTCAAGAGGTACGCGGCACGGCCAGCGATCGCCAAGGCGCTGGTGGACTACCTGCTGTACCACGAGCACAACCCGCGCAAGGCGTTGGAGCTGGCGGCCGAGGCGACCGTGGCGGCCGACTACAAGGACTGGTGGTGGAAAGCGCGACTGGGCAAGTGCTACTACCAGCTCGGGCTCTTCCGCGACGCCGAGAAGCAGTTCGAGTCGGCGCTGCGCAGCCAGGAGATGGTCATCACGCTGCTCGAGCTCGGCAAGGTGTACCTGCGGCTGGACCAGCCCAACACGGCGCTCGAGCGGTACGAGAAATCGCGCGAGCGCTTCCCGGGCGACACGCAGCTGCTCGTGGCCGCGGCGCGCGTGCACGACATGCTGAGCGACGTGGAGCGCAGCGTGGCCGTGTACAAGGACGTGCTGGCGCTGGACGCGTCTAGCGTCGAGGCCGTCGCGTGCCTCGCGTCCAACTACTTCTACTCGGACCACCCGGAGGTGGCGCTGCGCTACTACCGGCGGCTGCTGCAGATGGACGTGGCCACGGCCGAGCTCTGGTGCAACCTGGGCCTCTGCTGCTTCTACGCGTCGCAGTACGACCTCACGCTCTCGTGCTTCGACCGCGCGCTGGCGCTGGCCTCGGACGACTGCATGGCCGACGTCTGGTACAACATCGGCCAGGTGGCCGTGGGCATCGGCGACCTGGGGCTCGCCTTCCAGGCGTTCAAGGTGGCCGTGTCCGTCGACGCCAACCACGCCGAGGCCTACAACAACCTGGGCGTGCTCGAGCTGCGCAAGGGCAACCTCGAGCAGGCGCGCGCCAACTTTCAGCTCGCAGAGTCGCTCGCGGACTTCATGTTCGAGCCCAGCTACAACCGGGGTGCGTGCCTGTCTGCCTGTGTCTGCCTGTGTCTGCCTGTGTCTGCCTGTGTCTGCCTGTGGCTGTGTATGTGACTGACTGTGACTGTGTGTGTGCCTGGGACGGCAGCGCTGCTCGCGTACAAGCTGGGCGACTTCCACGACTCGTTCACCAAGGTGAACCGCGCGCTGGCCACGTACCCGGCGCACAACGACTCGCTCGAGCTCAAGACGCAGCTGCAGCAGTTCCTCACCATGCTGTAAGCCCAGCCACCGACCGACCGGCAGACCGACAGACACCGCACCAGGTCATCCAGCAGGAGAATCCTACGCCCTCGTTCCGTTACCGCCTGCCTGCTGCTCCTACACTCTGCTCGTCTGACTGAAAAAGGAAATGCATGCACCACGCGTCCTGTTGTCCGGCCGGTCTGTCGTCCGTCCAGCCTGCAGTCTGGCTTGCCGTCCGTCCTGTTGTCCGTCAAGCCGCGCAACAGTCCTGCCGTCTGGGAGTCCGGTGGCCTACAAGAAGTAGTCCGGCGTGCGCTTCTTCTCGTTAAAGGTGCTGTCGCGCGGCGCGGGGTCGAACTGGATGAACTTGCACGTGTCGTACACCTTGTCCCCGCTGCGGTCGCACATGGCCTCATCAATCTCCATGAGCGCGGCCTGGTTCCCGCAGCGGTAGCAGTAGTTCGGCGCGCTAAAGATGGTCACGACCCCGCGGTTGTGCGTCCACTGGTACCCCTCCATCACGAGCTGGTGCGCGCGCGCGATGAACGTGAGCCCGTTGCTGCGCTTGAACTGCTCCGTGATGTCCTGGCCGAACGTGTAGCCGGCGCCGCGCGGCGAGATGCCCCACCCCATGCGGTCGTCCGGGTCCGACCAGACCAGGTCGCACATGGGCCCCTCGTGCGGCACCTCCTGCACGCGGTCGAGCGCGCGCGCGTGGTCCAGCGTGTCGATGGACGGCGACAGCCCGCCGTGCATGCAGAAGACGCGGTTCTCGATCAGCGCCGTCATGGGCAGGTGGTCGAACAGGTCCGTGAAGTACTTCCACACGTTGGCGTTGCCGTACTTGCGCAGGCACTCGTCGTAGAAGCCGTAGACCTGCGTGATCTGCCGCGACTCGTGGTTGCCGCGCAGGATCGTGATGCGCTCCGGGTGGCGCACCTTGAGCGCCACCAGCAGCGCCACGCTCTCCAACGAGTAGTACCCGCGGTCCACGTAGTCGCCCATGAACAGGTAGTTCGTGTCCGGGCACTGGCCGCCTATCCGGAACAGCTCCAGCAGGTCGTAGAACTGCCCGTGGATGTCGCCGCACACCGTCACGGGGCACCGCACGGGCTGCACGTTCGACTCGGCCGACAGGATCTCCTTGCCCTTCTGGCACAGCTCGTAGATCTCCGTCTCCGTCAGGTTCTCCGCGCGCCGCAGACGGTCGATCTGCGCGTCCAGAAGCTTCATCTCTCCGCGCGCGTCCATGTCTGCCGCGGATTTTAGCCAGAGTGACGGGGTTGGAGCGGGGCGGGGAGGAAGCGGGGCGTCTCGGGAACGCGCGCAGGTGCCTTGCGGGCCGGGGGAGGGGCCGGGGAAGCGGGGACGCAGTCGCGAACGAGACGATCGATGGACCACCTCGCGCCGAGCTTTTCACTGACTGACTTCATGAGGGGGGAGAACACTTGAGGGGATCGACGTCGTACCGTCAGCGAGGAAAATATACGGCCGTCCTCAGAAGCGTACCGTCAAGTACGTCTGTCAGTTCCATGGAAATCAACAAGATTATTGCGTCGTTTGCTGTATGTTTCACACTCAGGTTTGATTGGTGGTAAACAGTGGTTCACTTTTTTTTAGCCAATCACAGATCGGTACGCGAAACGACGCGGACAAAAATACCTGCCAGCGTCGCATGTTGGGCGGGACGATTGCCGTGGAGCCACAACGGCGGCGACGCTCAACACTGGGAGTCCCTGTGCAGCTAGAAACCGACCGGCGCCCGTGGGAGCGTGGAAGAACGAAGAGCGCCGAGCGAGCGAGCGAGCCATGTCGAGCGCTAGGAAGGGCAACTACGCGCCGAAGCGGGACGCCGGCGACAGCTTCGAGGAGCTCTCGGCCAAGCTCACGGCCGACCTGCGCAACCACGTCCGCTTCATGGTCTGGTGTTGCTCTCTGGGTGGTTTCAATGAATTGTGGGAGAGATCAACTGATCGTGCGCGCTCTGACCTACCAGGCCGACTACCCGGTGCTCTCGGACGACTGGATCACCATGGCCGAGCAGATCGGCCGCATCGGAGACATCACGGAGATGGTGCGCGCCGACCAATGCTCGCCACTTCCCTCCTGTCCGTCGTTAGTTAACTTGAGTCGACTATATGTAGGAGCGCACACTGCCGAAGCAGCAGGATGCGACGCTCTGGGAGTGCGAGGAGATCGCGCTGCGGTGCGTGGCAAGCACATTTTGACGGCAGCATCACCCCCTCGATGTCTCGCTTACCAACTAAATCTGTTCTTAATGCACGGTGCAGGTATCTGCTAGAGGACGGCAAGCTCAACCTGTACGCACTGAACGCCTGTGCAGAATGATGCCGGACGCCTGCTCACCAGCTGTCCTCGAACGTCTAGGTGCCTCCGCAACCTGGTCGAGTACAACAGCTACCTCAAGCACCTGATCGAGCGCGGACCAGTCAAGGTCAGCGCGTCCCATCAGCCGGCTTCAAGTGATCGATTTGCAGGCTAACGAGCATTTGAAACGTGGCAGAGCTCGACGATGGAGACGATGGAGAAGTTCGAGCGGGGCATGGGGCTCACGCTCAAGAACGCTTGGCTCCACGCGGAGGCTATCCAGGTCTGGGGGCTCTGTGCTCTCTCGAAGAAACTAATGGCGGTGGGGACCTAACTGAAGCGCCATTGATATCTTTCACACCCTGCAGACCACCGACCTGCCGCTACTGATCGAATACGTCAGCGACGTGCTGGCCTACTGCCTCGAGAACCCGCGGGTACGCCTCTTTCGGTGAACAGGAGGGGGGCGAGGGATTGGCAACTGACAAGAGTCCACGAACGGTTGTAGTACCTTGCGAACAAGAAGATGGACAACAGCCAGGAGATCACGGTCGTCCACTTCCTGCTCGGACTCGCCAAACAGCTCGACGCAATCGACGAGTCCCGGTGCGCCCGCCTATCAATCAGTCGCTGGCCTTGATTACCTGCCTAGTCACTGATTGTGAGGGTGCCCACGAACAGCATCATGCCGCTGATCGTCGAGAAGCGCGTCTTCCCGCTGCTAGCCATGCACCTGAGCACGCACTTTGGCCTCTTGTCGGTACGAAATGGCACAGCAGCAAGCAATCACACATGGCGCCATTGCTGACTGTCGCCTCTGCTGTCAAGACGGACGACGTCGCGGCCGGCGCAGAGGCACTCGCGCTCTTCTGCAACTCGGAGGACTTCCAGTCGCACGCGGTGCGTTCGGTGTCTGACCGCCCCAGGCTGTCCATCGTCACCTGACTTGTACGGTTTGCCGGAGCAGGAGTACTACATTGACTCGGCCGAGACGGAATCGGCGCTGCGCACGCTCCACGGTGCGCATCAGTCTATAGCTGCAGTCTTGCATTGGTGTCGATCGACTGACAAGGAGTGCATGACTGTCCGGGAGCAGAGGAGTACCTGGAGCGGGCAACCGAGGACCTGAACACGCGCAAGCTGCTGCGGCCGCTGCTGGACTCGGTGCGCCGCCTCCGCTCCCCGCGCCGCAAGTAGACCACGTCGATCCAAGACCCGAGCGAGCTGCCACTGGCTGCACGCAATGGCGGCACGAGCAAATGGATACACCCCGAGACCGTTCATTTCGCCAGTCGCGCCTCCAAATTAGCGTGCATCACATAAATACATCCATATATCCTGTTCATTTCGTAACACAAGGTCAAAACAACCCCTACCATCTTAAACTAGGACTAAACTAGGACTAAGCTAGGACATCGATGACCTCGAAACCAATGCGCATCAGCAAAGAATCTGCGAGGTCGCGCGCAGCTAGCTCGGGAGGACACAGCGGCCCCATGGGCGCCAGCGGGCCCGCACCCACGGCGTACACGGTGCTGCTGACGGCCATGTGCCTGCTGCTGCTGGCGTTCGTGCTGCGGCGGCTCGCGCACGCGCTGCGGCGGCGCCACAAGCTGCTCGCCTGGTCCACGGGCTTCCACGCGCTCTGCCTGCTCTGGACGGTCGTGCGCTCCGCCTACTGGATCGCCATGCTGGCGCAGGCCGACATGTCCTACCTGGCACTTTACCTGTTCTACTGGTTCCCGACGCCCATCCAGTGCGTGCTGCTGCTGCTGCTGTCGGTGCATTTCCCGACGCCAGGCGACTGACTGACCGACCAATGGACGATGACGACCGGCAGATTCGCCAACTTCTCGCTGCTCATCCTCTTCTACCTGCAGGTCATCACGGGCGACGACTGGCGCCGGCGCTGGCGCAACGTCTGCCTGCCGCTCTACTTCCTGCTCACCGTCTCCATGGCCACCTTCACGGCCGTCTGGGCCTTCAACTCGTCGAACGACATCTCGGACGCCGAGCGCCACGGAAACGAGTACGACGAGGAGTTCTCGCAGGTCGCCGCCGTGCGCGTGCAGCTGCTCTACTCGGCCGGCTCCTTCCTGCTGCTCAGCGCGCTCTTCGGCCTCTTCGCATGGAAGATGGCCACCGTACGTTGGGTCAACGGACCGTCCACACCGCAACAGAGACTGACACTTGCGCTTGCCGTCCACGCGCAGGTCGAGAGCTGGAAGCAGCGCCGCCTGCTCATCTCGCAGCCCAAGGTGCGTGCTTGACGGTCGCGACCACCCGCTCTAACCCATACTGACGCCGAAACTGCCCCCTGCAGCGCCTGGTGGCCATCAACGCGGTGCTGAGCGCCATCTTCCTGACGCGCGCGGCGCGCGACCTGGCGACGTCGCAGAGCTGGTTCCTGAGCATCTGGAACCAGCTCGACCTGAACGGCCGCGTCACTTCGTTCGCCTTCTTCGTCTTCTTCTGCTTCTGGGAGTTCCTGCCCACGGTGCTGCTGCTCTGCCTCATCTCGTCCAAGGCCGGCGGTGTCGGCGGTGCGTCCCTCTCTATCGGTCCGTATCCACTTGACCGCGACACTGACGGCTCCCCCTCCCCCTCAGCCCCCTGGCACGAGCCGTCCAGCCGTCCACGCCTTCCAGACTTCGGCCTCTTCCACATCATCAACGCCGGCGCAGACAGCGGTACCAACCCGGGCGGCGGCGACGAAGGCGCCAACCTACTAGCCGCCAGCCCCATGACCAGCAGCTCGTACGGCACGACGTCGTCCGTCGGCGCGGGTACGGCGAGCCGCCTGGACCTCGAGCGTGCGCGCTGGACGCACGGCGGCGACCTGTTCCAGGACCCGTCGCGCTATGACTCGGACGACGGTGCGGCCCAGTCCCCGCGGCTGCCGCTCGACAGCTTCGGTCGCATCGCCGATCCGCCACTGCGGCGGATACTGTTCGAGGCCAAGTCGCCGACGCAGTAGCGAGGCGGACGGACAACCGACCGACCGATCGATCGATGGCTTATGGAAACGCGTTCGTCTAGTGCATTGCTCCGTGTTTAGGCGCCTGGCTAGCCTCGCCGAGGCGCTGGCCTGGGCGGCGCGCGGGGCACGATCGGCAGCCCCGCGAGCGCCATGCTGCCCTCGACCGAACCCAAGAGGCCGCCCGCGCGCCACGACTCGCTGCGCTCCTCTGGGTCCGCCGCCTCGGTCGCAAAGTACACAACCTGCCCGCCGTTGTTGGCCTCCTCGTCCTCGTCCTCAGCGTCTTCGACATCCGCGCTTGGGCCGGCAGTCCCCACGGGGTTGGCAGCCCCCTGTGCGCCATTGATCTTGGCGAACACGAGCCGCAGCACGCGCTCCTTGTCCTCCCAGCCGAGCTGGCGCAGGTCCACCTTTCCTGTCGCGGTCTCCGCCTCCGCCTCTGCCTGCCGGTTGTTGGCCGCGGTCGTGGGACTCGCAAGCGCCGGGAACTTAACGCCAGGCGCCGGCAGCCCAACCGCGCGCCGCATGTCGGCCTGGAAGCGCTCGCGCTCGCGGCGCTGGCGACCCGCGCGCTCGGCCTCGACCTCCCGTCTCACATGCGCCAGCGCGTCCAGGAAGAACTGTTCCACGTCCGAGCGCTGGTCCAGCACGGTCTGCGCGAGCCGCCTCAGCGAGCGCAGCTCCTTGTTCTTGAGGCGCAGTAGCCGCCGCAGCGCGTCCGCGTCCAGCGCCAGGTCCTCTCGCTCGCGCTGGCCGCGCGCCTGTGAGGCGTCGGCTGCACGCTCGGTCGCTGCGAGGCTGGCGCTGGCTCGCTGCTCTCCAGCGCGCAGCTCAGCCCTAAGCTGCGCGATCTCTCGCGCCTGCCGCTGCGCCTGGCGTGCGTATTCGTCCTCCTTGGCCAGTGCCACGCCCAGGTCGAGCTGCAGCTTGCTCGCGCGCGCCTGCAGTGCCTGCTTGTCGCGCTGCAGCTCGTCCGTGGCCTGCAGCTGGAAGCGCAGCTCCTCGCCCATGCGCCGGTTGTCCGTCACGATCTTGCGCGTGTCGGCGTCCAGCCCGTTTCGCGCGTCCTCCCTCGCCTGCTGCGTCACGGCCTCGATGCGCTTGTCGTGGTCGCGCAGCAGCCGCGCGCGCTCCTCGATGAACTTGCGCTCCAGCGCCGCCAATCGCTCGCGTGCGTCCGCCCTCTCAGCCTCCAGCCGCGACTCCAGATCGCGCAGACTGCCCGCCATAGCCTCCTTGACGTCGCGGAACGCCTCGAGCTGCAGCAGCTCCTCGCGCGCGCCGCCCAGCTGCTCCCGCAGCGCCTCCTCTTTGGCTGCGAAGCCCTGGGCGAGCGTCTGCGTCTCCCGCTCGCGCTCGCGCTGAGCCGCCTCGAGCCCAGTCGTCAGCGCCGCGCGCGCCGCCGCCAACTCCTCGCCCAGCCGCCCCACGGCCTTGTCGCGCACCTGCACCTCCTTCTGGAAGTACGCCACGAACTCGTGCGTCTCCTGCTCGCGGGCCGCGTGCCGTGCGCGCAAAGCATCGTTCTCGCCCTGCAGCGCCGCCACACGCGCCGCCAGCGACTCCAACTTCTGCCGGTCCACCTGCCGGTTGAACAGCTCGCCGGCCGATGCCGATGCTGAGGCAGACGCAGCGGACGCTTCGCCCTCCATCGTTAGGCTCCAGTCGACTCGACTGCCTTGTCTTGAGTCTCGAGGTGGCGAGTCCGAATCGAGATCGACCGCGTTGCCCAACGGACTATTAATGGACGCGGACGAGACCAAGGAAGGCGGTGCATCCAGTCACGCGGCGTAGTATTCACAGCAGAGAGGCGTGAACTCTCGTCTAGATGCCCTTGTTGTAGGTGACGACGCGCACGGGCTGTCCGTCTCGCGCGCGCGTGGCGGCGGTGATCTCTGGCTCGAGCCATCGGCTGTCGATCTGCGCCGTCTGGCGGAAGAGCCCGAAGGTGAGCGGCACGGAGAATTGGATGGCGGCGCCCACGAGCGCCAGCACCAGCGGCGCGCGCAGCCACGGGCGGGACTTAAGCAGCGCCGAGCGCGCTTCGAGTCGCTGCACGGCCAGTGGCGGCAGGATCAGGATGGGAGCGGCAGCGAAGACGCGGCCGGCGACGCACGAGGCCACGGCCAGCGCGCCGCAGCGGCGGCTCTTGCCCGCCCAGTCGCCGTGCTCGTCGTACACGTTCACGCCGTGAAGGAACTCGCTCTGGCGCATGACGGCCAGGTTGAGCAGGTCGGCGGCCGCCACGGCGCTGAAGGGTCCGAGCCGAGCGACTGTAGGCGCCAGCGCCGAGCTGTGCAGCCGCATGCGCATGGCCAGCCGCCGGATGCCCAGCGAAGCCGCCACGGCGCTGGTGGTGGCACCTACGTACGCCGCGAGCCGCTGCGCCGCCGTGTCCTCATTGCTCGCGTTGCGGTTGGCGTAGTAGTGCAGCGCGTTGTACGTCTGGTTGAGCCACTGCGCGAAGACGGTGGAGCGCGTGCCGTTCGCCAGCAGCATGGCGCCGTCCATGACCACGTTCATGGGCACGATCATGGACGCGCGCAGCGGCAGCAGCACCGCCTCACCCGTGTCCGGGTGCACGATCGCGTGCCGGATCTTGGCCGCGCGCGCCGCCGCCGCATCGTCCACCGGCTCGCCCGCCTCTGTGTGGCAGGCCACCAACACACCTCAATCAGACACCACGATACGCAGTAGACACGCCCATAGACACTCACGCTTGGCCCGCAGCAGGCGCAGCGCGTCCGCCAACTCGGCGTGCGTCGTGAAGGCCGTGCGCACGTCCAGCATGTCAAAGTTCTTGTGCACTCGGCCCAGGTACGTGGCCTCCTGCGGGTCCGCCAGCTTGATGTGCGTCTCCGCACCCGAGGGAGGCGCCGCGCCGCCCGCCATCGCCGTCCGCTGCCTGTATGGAGGGCTATCTGCGGCGGTCGCGGTCTCGAGAGGCGGGGAATCGCTGATTGGACGGAGGGGTACGTGGCGGCTGATGTGGTGATTCAAACCCAGTGGGTTACGCTCGGGGTTTACGCTCAGGGTTACGATCCAGGTTACGTGATGGAGGCTCGCAATCTTTAGCGGGGTCAGCATCAGCACCCTATCATGTTCGCTACCTGTCTGTTTGTCTGTCTACATGTCTAGCTGCGTGAATCGGTCGTATTCTTCTCACTCGCCCCGCGTGGCCGACGGTCCGCAGCGTCTGGACCTCGTCGCCTCTTGGCGTCGACTGGTCTTCCCAATGGAAGGGGTTACCGGCGAGCTTACTCGGCCTTCTTCTTGCCGGCGGCGGGCTTCTTGGCCCCGCGGAAGAAGTAGCGCTCGATGAAGAACTTGAGGAAGAGCGCAAAGTAGCTCGAGTACATGATGATGCCCCACTTGAGGTTCTCCGGGTCCACGCTGCACGCGTCGCCGCTCTTGAGGTAGTAGACGCTGAGCGCGCAGACGGCCACGCCCACGACCATCTGACTCAGCTGGAAGATGGTCACGAGGCGCGCCCAGCGCGGCCGGTAGCCCACGGCCGTGAGGAAGTAGTAGAAGTACATGATGGCGTGCACCGAGTAGTTCATCGCGCAAAAGTACAGGCCGCTGCGATCGTTCGACAGAGAGCACAACATGAGTTAGTTACGATTATCCCTCACACACACAATGAAGCTTGGCAGGCCGACTGACTTACCTGGCCGAGAGCGTGCCGAACGCATGCCAGCAGAAGAGCAGCACCGTGACGTGGTGGTACCAGTGCAGGAAGATGAGCGACTTCTTGCGCAGCACGATGAAGACCGTGTCGATGAGCTCGGGCACCTTGGAGAAGATGAAGAGCGTCACCCAGAGCGCCACGGGGCCCTCGCCGTAGTGCGTCAGCGGCGGCGAGCACACCGAGTGGTACACGCCGCGGCGGTAGATGGTGTTGAGCAGGAACGGCATGGTGCGGACGGCCCCCACGAAGCTGAACGAGGCTAGGAGCAGGTTCCACAGCGCCAGCGCGCTGTCAACGTGGACAACAAGGGCACTAGCTTCAGTACCGGGCTTGTCCTAGGGTGAGGAGAGGGTGGAGGCAACTCACATCTTGAGGTCGAAGGGCTTGAGGTTGCTCATGACCCACTTGCCGCCGAAGCAGAAGACCAGATAGCCAGCGCACAGCGCGACCGCGTACAGGATGGTCTCGTTGCAGAATCCGGGCTGCCACGACACTTTCTGCGGGTCGGGGCGGGTTATCGGCCGGTCAGTTAGTCGGCCCAGGCATCCTGGAGAACGACGCAGCGGACACGCACCCAGTCGCGCTCCCACTGCAGCGGGTAGAGCACCGAGAGCAGCGGCAGCTCGTCCGTGAGCGGCGGCACCTGGCCGTTCCAAGCGTCGATGGCCGCCATGGCGATAGAGGGAGGCGGAGGGCGGTGGAAGAAGCGGGGAGGCGAGCAGGCAGAGAGCGGCGGAAGCGGCGCGAAGAGGGCGAAAGCCGAACTGAGCTGTCCCTTTGTCGTGGCGCACGCCGGGCTCCAACGGGTGTGGGGGGTTCGGGTGTGCAGTCGAATCGTATATTCGATGCATTTTTCAAGTTAAAATGGCCGGAGATGACTCGTATATAAGACTTTTGATTTTACACTGGGGCGGATGACTGGGCTGGCTTTGAGATGCGAAGCCACCCGCGTCGTGTCACCCTCAACGAGGTCCAGCTGTATCCGCCACCACCGGTCTCTGCTCCAATGTATCAGGCGTCCGCGGTGGTCCTTTGCCACCGAGAGCTGCTGCTGCAACCACTGTCGATGACGAGGCCGACCTTCCCGTGCTTCAGCCGAGCTCCTTCAGCTTCAGCCGAACTCCTTCAGCTTCAGCCGAACGCGCTTCAGTCGCCCACTGGCGGGCATTGCGGCGCCAATGTGGTGGCTCCGGCCAGCGGGCAGGTTGTTGCCCACTCCACGGCGGTTGCACTCAATGATCGCCCACCTATTGTCCGCACAACGTGGCGACGCCGGCGACAGCTGGTCGGCTGTTTACGCCGCGCTGGTCTCGCCGAAATGACCGCTCTCCAACTGTAACCATTTGCTTCAACGTGAGCCTACAGCTGAAACCACTGGCGACGCTCCGCATAGATCGCGGTGCCGCTATTATCAATGACACGTCTTCCTCCCGCCACCACCGCCGCTAACGCCATGCCTGTCCGCCGCCTCCCGTGGCTGCCGACGCTGCTGCTGCTGCTGCTGGCGGCCGTCGCCCCAGCAAACGCTCAGGTATGTGCGCCAATGGCCCAATGCAGCTAGACCACCCGTCGTTCCGCGCGCCTCATGCTCGAGCAGATCACGTTCCCCAGGCTCAAGCGCGTCCATGAAGGTGCGCCTCCATTACCAGCACTTCCGGGCCGTCCGCGACTGACTGCAAGCCGATGGCGCAGGCTGCCTGCCGCAGCACGTGGCGGCCTGCCGCACGGACTGCCCCGCGCACTACCACGACCCAACGCGCTTCCTCTGTCCGTGCTACAGGTGCTGCAGCTCGGCGACTGTCACCTGCTGACCTAGAAACTGATGCCTGCTGACGCCCGCAGCAAGCTCGGCGTCTGCCTCGTGAGCGTCGGCTGCTCGCTGCGCCAACGCGTGGACGTCATGGCCTTCTGCTCGCGCAAGGGCTACTGCAAGGACGGCTACTGCGCCTACCGGGCCGGCGACCTCACGCCGCGCGGAGACACTCGCCCCGAGGTCTTCGCGCTCTCGTCCGTGGCCACGCCCGCCTCGCCCTGCGTCGACGGCTGCTGCCCCGGCGGCGCCTCCTGCTCGCAGAACGCGACGCTGCTGGCCGTGCGCACCCCTGGACGCTCCTACCGCGCGGACGAAGTGCTGGTCGCGCCTCGCGAGTGCGTTCCCCTCGAGCCAGGACGAGTGAGAGCGGTTAGACTGACGAGTGAACTGGCGTCGTGTGGAACAGGGGCGACCCGAGGCTCGGCGTCAACCAGGCGTACGACCGCATGCCGTACAGCATCCCGCTCGACAACCTCCCCTGACGCTCCTTCAGGTCAAGCGGCGCCTCCAGACGGCTGTATTTACTCCTCGCAATGCATTCTCACGCTGATGCACAGCTACCATGACTGCGTTGCGTTGTCTATCGCGCCGGTCGCTGCTGTCGGCCGAAGCCACGGCCCAGCGAGGTTGGCGACCGGCGACGTCGACTGGCAGACCCGCACGAACTCGTCCAGTGTGAGCGTCTCCTTGTCCGCGAACATGGCCTTGGTCAGGTTTTCAAACACGCTCAGCGCCGGCAGCGCGTCGCCACTGGCCGCGACCACCTTGAGCAGCCCGACGGCCAGCGAGCGGAGCAGCAGCGTGGCCTCGTCCGCCACCAGCTCGCCCCGCCGGTGCGTCGACGCGTTGAACATGTGGAACAGCCCTGCCTCCACCACCTGAGACGTTGTAGGCTTTAACTCGACAGTCGTGGCAATCAAGGTGGCTAACGCACCTTGTAGCTTCGTCTCGGCTGGCAGCTGTGGAGCCAGCAGCATCAACACGCCGAGCACCTCGCACGCTCCAACAAGTCGCTGTTCCGGCTGGTCGAACAGTCGGAAAGTCGACGCCACCGCCTCCCTTTGATCGTCAGGGAACAGCTCCGTGAACTCGTCCAGCGTCAGCGCGAAGCAGTCACGCGTCTTGCGGACGAGGAGCGGCACCGACTGATCAGAGACTGGACGAGGGTACAACCACAACAGACACACGGCTGAGCCAAGCGTCCGGGTGATCGATCATCCAGTTGGCGAGCATTACTCGTCGCGGACAGCACCGTCACTGCCTGGAAGTCGGGGGCCGACGCCCGTGCCGCGAGCTACTCCGAGCCGAGGACGGAGCCCATGGCGACGACTCTAGGTCTAAAATGAGAGAGCCGCTCCGTTACACTGCCCGGAACTCAACGCGGCTGGGCGTGAGTTGGAACGCTGGTGCGCAGAAGCGGCTGCACTGGCACCTGCGAACAGCGAGCGGGATCTACGTCAGCGACTGCGACCACTCGGGGACTGATCCCAGTGCTGGACGTACTTGACGCCGCGCCAGTTCCACGACCCGAGCTTCGACTTGCACGCCGGACAGAGCAGTTTGCCAGTCGCCGCCCGCGGGAACGCCGGGTCGCGTGTCATCCACTGCATCGGCTCGACGAACATGCTCGCAGGGCAAGGCGTGGTGCTCGCCGGTCGGTCGTGCACTAGCTGCTCCAAGGACCACTCCGTTGTCAGTCTCTTTGTTTGTCCAAGAGCCACACTGGACTACGTCGAACCGCACCTGGTTGTTGGGCGAGCACAGCACGAAGCTGCACTTCTTGCAGCGCAGCGCGCGGCCCGGCGGCGCCGCCAGCGGCACCGCGACGACCACGGGCGACGTCGAGGCCACCCAGTCCTTGGCCGCGATCATGGCGCGGAACTCGGCGTGCGCCGGTGTCTCACCCAGCTCACGCGCGTCGGCGCCCATGCGCTCGAACAGATCGAGCTGCCGCAGGAAACCCGCGTTGATGTGGATGCAGGGCCGCGCGCGCTGCACCTGATCGTACGCCGCGAGCAAAGGCAGCCGGTGCGACGCCATGAGGAACGCCACGCACACGGCCGCACTGCGGGACTGGCCATAAACGCAGTGCACGAGCACACGTCCCTGTCGCCGCTGAGTGTGCTCTGTGAGGAAGTCGATGCAGGCCGCAAAGTGGCGGAGCAGCAGCTCGTCCTCCAAGTCCAAGATGTCCACCGTCAGCGTCTCGCACGTCTGCAATGCGGCACGACGCTCAGTCCGGGACGCACCCACATCTCCATAGACAGAAAAGTGGCAGGCGGCGCACCTCGGGCGCAACGCGCCCCGTGCCGAGCGAGACAATGGCGGTGATGCCGAGCTGAGCGAGGAGCGCGGCGTCCTGAACCTCAGCACCAGTCCGTCAGCTTCCAGTGGCGGCGGGAGAGGAGGAGGAATAGACCAGACGCACCTGGGCCGCGCGCAGCCCGCCCACGAACAACGGCAGGTCGCCCACCTGCGCCGCCAGAGGCAGTCCGTCCAGCGGCGGGTGCGCGCGCTGCCGCCGCGCCAGCTCCTCCACCACGGTCTCCGTCATGACGCCCTGGGGTGCTGATTGTCTTGGAGAGTTCAGATTTGTCTTGGATAAAGTAAGGGCAGTTGACAATGTTAGAAACTCGTAGCGGTGTGCACCACCCCAATATTATGTCAGCTTTTTGAACCCATCGACGAGGTTGAAGTGCTGGTGATCATCGTCACTCTCGATCGAGTCCATCGCGACAAGAGCAGGCCTAAGAGGCGATTAACCGTGTGTGTCGCTTGACCAATCCCAGGGAGCGAGCGAGCGCTAGCATACATACAGCATGTTGTGTCTCCCCCTCCGCTCCAAGTCGCGCGACTCGAAGCCCAAAGGCGACCGTCGCTCCACCGCCACTCCCCTCGTTGCTCGACGCGAAACCCATGGCGACCGATGGACGAGCGGAGACAAAGTCGCGCCGCCGAAAACGGCGGCCGGCTGAAGCACACGACAACGCCTTCAGCCGTTGTTGGTCCTTCAGTTGTTGTTGGTCGATGTGAACCTCCTTGCGGCGTCGCTTCAGAGGTTGTTTCGAACATCGGTTGGTCTCTCTTGCCGCTTCTGTCCCTGCGAAAGGAGGGGTGACACCTCCGTTGTTCGGGCCTGCAGACCCCGTGACTGCACTAGCCGCCTCCATGCCATCCGGCCCGCTGCTTCGTTGCGTGTGGCCCAACCGGAAGCGTCGCCTGCTGGGCGGAGAATCCGTCGCCATGGCGTGCGGCAGGCGTGGCCACCCTCACAGGCAAGACGCGATCCTCCCGCCACCTGGGAGACCTCACTTTCGAATCCGCGCCAGCAAGAACAAGCAGTCGCCCCAGCAGCCTCTTCACTCGCCTCGCCACCATGAAAATCGCCTTCTTCTCCGCGCACAGCTACGACATGGACAACATGACGCGCGTCGCCAAGGAGGACGGCGTCTGGGACGCCCACGAGATCATGTACGGCGCTCGCTCGTTCTAGTCGGCACTAAGCGCGAGATACGAACCGACGAACTAACTGACGTGATGTATCCGACCCAACCCGCCCCAACAGCTTCTACACGCCGCGACTGAACGAGGCGACGGCCAAACTCGCCGAGGGCTGCGAGGGCGTCGTCATGTTCGTCAACGACACGGCCAACGCCGCTGTGCTGCGCACGTTGCACGAGGGCGGCACGCGCGCCGTCTTCCTGCGCTGCGCCGGCTTCGACATGATCGACCTGGACGTCGCCAAGGAGCTCGGCATCAAGGTCACGCGCGTGCCGGCATACTCGCCGTACGCCGTGGCGGAGCATGCTGCCGCGCTGATGATGACGCTCAATCGCAAGATTCACCACTCGTACAACCGCACACGTGAGCAGAACTTCCGTCTCGCTGGGCTTCTGGGCTTCGACATCAATGGCAAGACCATCGGTGTCGTCGGCACTGGCAAGATCGGCGCGTTGTTCGCTCGCATCGCCAAGGGCTTTGGCTGCACCGTGCTGGCGTACGATGTGGTGCAGAACCCTGAGGCGCTCGGCTACGGCGTCGAGTACGTGTCGCTGGACGAGATCTGGGCCCGCTCGGAC
>JAADXY010000280.1:0-30375 GCA_023338065.1 Phytopythium montanum
CCCTTCTCGGCCGACAGCTGCTTGAGGCGGATCGCGGCTGCCAGACTCGCCGGCCCAGCGCCAACCTGCGTTTCGTCACACACCCGTCCATCGTCAGGCGCTTCCAAACCACTTACAACGCCACTATCCACGCCCACGCCCGCGCACCAGCAGCACGTCGTAGTCCATGGCCTCGCGCGGCTCGCTCAGCAGCTCCTGCTCCTCGGGCGAGAGCGCGGCTGACATCCACCGACGGCCCACAATGGGAGTTTGAGTGCGTGCGGACAGTCCGCGCGGCAGCGACGGCGACGTCAGCGAGCGGCGCCACATGTTCCCAGTCGGTCGATCAGTCGGTCGATCGGTCGGTCTCTTCTCGGTCGCGGCGGTCGGGTCGGCGCGGGCCTGGGCGGAATCCGGAATGACGAGCCGAGAAAGGACGGCGGCATGCTGTCTCCGATCCCGTCGGTCTTGTTCGGATCTGACGGTGTGGGGTGGCGTGCGGAGGAGTAATTACATGCTTCAACCTGGTCTGGATGCGTTTTTACGGCTTTTTACGGCTTGGCGCACCGCCAGAATGCAACGACTACCGTGTATGGCACAAGTACCTGCCTGTTGATTTGCGCAACGCTGGCCACGTGGAAATGGACCTGCCGTGAATGCCCCGTCACAAATGCTGCTTGGATGGCAATGCTGGACGGACGTCAAGGTGCCGGCCGCGCCATGCGAGCCACGGTCAACGTGGAGACCGTAGTCAGCAGATCGATTTGGCCATGTCACGCGGTGAATGTGCCACGCATTTCCATAGCTGACACCGGCGTGTGCTGCGTCAATTGGGCATGACTGAACCTTTCTGTGCTCGAGGTACTTGCAGGCAAGCTCTGATCTGGGTCGTCGACATCCGACAGACTGCCCGATGACGTCCGTGAACGAGCGATTCACAGCGCAGGCGGAGGCGCTCGATTGATTGCTCCTACCACCACCCAACACTTCCCGCCACTGCAACGAAGTGCCGCTTCGTCGCCACGATCCAAGCAGCAAAACCCGTCAGGCTTGCGACACTCGCGCCGTGACCCCAAAGACACGTTGCATTTTTCGATCGAACACTTTTGCGTCGAACAGTACGCTATGCACATCAAAGGTCACTTGCCACGTCGCCTGCGTCACTGCATCCGTCACGTTGGATTCACATCAACCGTCCTGTCAACCTGCCGCGAGCGGCTTCCGAAGCTTGGCGTGCAGCCACACGCGGTCCATGGTCACGCGTTTCTTGCGGTTGGTCAGGCGCACGGTAGCGTACTCGTTCTCGAGCACCTCGAAGCCCGCCTGCCGCCCGAACACGTCGTCGACGTCCTCGCGCGAGAAGAAGTACGCGAGCGTGCCGTCGCTCCGGTAGAAGAGCGCGCGGCCGAGCTTCTTGGCGCTGCGCCGCATCGCCAGGTCGTACAGCCCGTAGTCGCGGAAGCACAGCAATCCGCCGGGTCGCAGCGCCTCGTGCACCTTGCGCAGCGTCTCGAGGAACGCCGCGGGCGGCAGCGCCGACATGGTGAACACAAGCAGCGCCACGTCCACCGACCCGGGCACCACGCCGTGCAGCTCCTCGCGCGCCACGTCACAGACGAACGCGCGGCAGCGGCGCGCGTCGAACAGCGGGCTCTGCTGCAGCATGGCGACCGCGCGCGCGCTGAAGTCGCACACGTGCGCGCGCACCTTGGGGCACTCAGCCAGGATCGGGAAGATGGCGCTCCCGTAGCCGCACCCGAGCTCCAGCACCGTAATCTCCTCCTGCTCCTGCCGGGGATTACCACCGCGCCGAGGTTCAACTTGAGTCACCAGAGCAGCGCATCAGGCCGTGCAGGGGGCAACCAATGATTCTCACCATGGTCTGCAGCTCCGGGAACTCCTTGACCAGGTAGTTGCGCGGCTTGTACACCTTGCCTGCCGTCAGACAAAGGTCACCAGTCATTGCCAAGCCCGCCACCGTCCTGTCCGCGCGATTGGAGCAGCGCCATGGCTCAGGCAGCACCTTTGTTGCGCGCGTGGAAGGCGTCCCACTTGCTCTTGGCCTCGTCCGCGAGCCCCTCGGCCGCGTTGGCGCTCACGCTCTCGTCATCCTTCTGCCGCCCGTCCTCCGCCCGACATGCGCGCGCCAGATCCTCCCAGTCAAAGTCGTGCGAGTGCAGCTCCACCTCGCGCCGCTCGCCGTCCATCGGGTGCCGCGATTGTGAATGCCGAGCTCACGTTCTCACGTGCTACTCACTTCGCAATTTCAGCGAATCACATCGATTTGTTTCCATTGTTCCCATCATTTCAACCAATCCTAGCGCGTCTAGGGGCAATGGCGGCGGTTGCTGCCACTCGCATCGTCATGGCGCCGCACGTCGTCTGGGTCGGCAGCGTGCCGGCGGCGCTGTGCGCGAGCGAGGCGGCCGTGCGCGAGGTCTTTGGCGAGTACGGCAAGCTGCAGGCCGTGCGGGCGAGTCCTCCGCTTCTGCTGACGCTGTTGGAAGCCCCGCAGCCATCTCTAACGCCGCTTCTCTGCATCAGATCCACCACAACCTGGTCGACATGTCGGCGAACGGGTTCATGTTCCTCGAGTTCGCGTCCAAGAGGGCGGCGCAGCGCGCAGTGGACGCCGTGGCCAGCGACAGCAACGGCGACATGCGCGCCGAGCACGCGCTGAAGCGCGGAGACCCAGCTGTAGATCCTGGCGAGCCAGGCGGAGACGAAGACCTGCACGACCTGCTGCTCGGACGGCGGTCGGTCAGCGCGGGCCTCGCGTTCGGCTCGCAGCGCGCCGAAGCCGAGGACGACGACGACGCCGTGCTGCACAGCCTGTCGCAGCACTCGTTCGGCTCGCAGCGCAAGCGGCACAAGCGCCGCAAGCTGCGCCGGCCCGACAGCCAATAGACTCACACACACTTTGTACAAGTACCCGACGCCATGTTCATCTTGTTTGATTGTGCATGGAGCTACTCGCGCAGTCGGCGCTGTTTCTTATTCGGGAACGCGTTGCGGCTACCTGGGCCCATGGACAAGCTCGCTAGGCCCGCATTGCCGACGTCCGCGTCGCTCCCGGCCTCGTCCGAGCTCTCGAGCAGCTCGTCGCACTCGAAGCCGTCGTCACCCGACCCGTCGGCCCACTCGTCCGCCTCGCCCGCCTCGCCCGGTTCTCCACCCACGCCGTGGCTGCTGGACGGCTCCACCGACTCAATAGACGCAGCTGTCGGGGCGATCCGCCGTTTCTGGGGCCCGTCGACGAGTGCCGAGCCACTCGAAACGCTCGAGCGCCTCGGTGTCGCCGCCTTCGACACCATGCGGTGCTCCAGCGCTGCCAGCGCGCGGGTGATGCGCTGGCTCGCCGGCTGCCGCAGGTTGCGCAGCTGCAGCGGGTGGCGGAGACCGCGCTGACCCTCACCGCCTCGCTCCTCGTTCGTCTCGCTGCCGCTGTCGTCCTCGTCGTGATAGTCCTCGTCGTCGAGGTCGTCGTCGTCGAAGTCATCGTCGTGGAAGTCCTCGTCGTCGTCGGTCAGCTCCAGCTGCTCGAACTCGGACTCGGTGTCCTCGTTCTCGGACGATAGCAACTCGTCGTGCTCGTAGTCGCTGTCGTCCTCGTCCTCCTCCGACAGGTCAAAGTCCGGCACTGGCTCGTCCTCCAAGTTCGGCTGGCTCAGCGGCAATGCACCGCTCGGCGACTTGCTCGGCGAGTCTTCCGCAACCAGAGCCGGCGGTGGAGAGTCCACCTCCATCTCACCACCATCGCCATCCTCGTCCTCCGACCCACCACCGCGTCCAACATCGTCCTCCACCGTCTGCTCAGCGCTCACCGCCTCCGACTCCAGCTCGGGAACCGCAGGCAGCGGCGGCGGCTTGACGTCTTCGATGAACGCGGGCCAGTTGTGCTCGCACGTCGAGGTGAGAAGGACGGCGGGGCTGATCAGCGACCAGGACGTGAAGAACAGCGCGGGGTGGAGACTCTTGGCGCGACATGCGCGCCGCAGGCGGAAGGCCTCTCTCTCCCTGCTCTTCTTAGCCGCGCGGCGCTTCACAGTGGACGCTGGCAGTTTCTTCTGGCCTGACAAGCTTGAGCCTGGGAAGCCGAACAAGGGCAGCACACCGAGCGGCAAGCTCGGCACCGTCTGCTCGCCCAGCTCGTTCGCCTCCGGGACCTTCGCCTGCTCGTGGAGCTTGAGCTCCAGGTACTCCTTCACCATGAGCACGTACTCTAGTGAGCGCTCGTCCGGCGGCGGCTGGAGGACCTCACTCACGTACTGCCGCAGGTTGTCGACGATCCGCCCCCATCGCTTGCGGATCTCCGTCCTCGACCGGTGCGGCAGGTAATCCCTGGCGAGGAGGTAGAACCGCTTCTTGTCGTCGTTGAGCTCCACGAGACCCCGCGCGATGCGGAGGTCCTCCTCGACCAGCCAGGGCTCTTTCCGCCGTATGATCGCCTCGTCGTTCAGCGTCTTGACCGCGTTCTTCTTGACCTTGGAGCTCATCAGGTACTTGTACCGCTGCCGGAGCTCGTCCGCCGACTTGATCGGCAGGAAGTGCTGCCGGATGCGCTCCCACGCGTCGCCGTCAGCGCCGAAGCGCCTGATGCCGTGGGCCAGCAGAGCCTCTTCGTTTGGCGAAGTTGCGCGGTACAGGCTCCTTCGACGGGTGGAGATGAGGTGGGTGTCCAGCTCCATCATGTGCTCCTTCATGGCCGCGTCCCGTTCGTCCACCGAGCAGCCGCGACGGAAGGCGGCGGACAACTCGTCGATCGACTGGGAGCCCACGAGCTCGAACATGGACGGATGGCTCACCGCGGCGTGGGCAGCGGTCAGCGACCGCGTCACTCGCCGCAGAGCTAGCGCGTCCTGGTCCTTGCGCCTTGAGGCGCTGTCGCTGGTCTTTGGGTCGTCCTCTTGGCCCTCGGAAGCACCTCCGAGGTTGACTTTGGACAGCAGCGAGCCCTTGTACCGCTGGGCCTTGTCCGCGCGGCGCTGGAGGTCGTTGATCATCTTCTGGCACTGCACCAGGCTCGAGCGCACGCTGTCGTCGTCCTCGGAGACGATCGAGTGGTAGTTCTGCAGCAGCAGCTGCATGTGTTTGTGCATCTGCGACGCCAGCTGCACGCACTGCTCCTGGGTGACAGCTCCATGGAGGTTCTTCAAGCTCAACGCCGCGCTATACTTCCGAAGGCGTCGCCTTGGTGTTGATTCCCCGTGCAGAAGTCGCTCGGTTCTCTCAGCTGACTCCAGCGAATGGTCACTGGCATTAGCGCTGGCAGAAGCAGGAGCAGACAAGGAGCTATGGCGCTTCCGCTGTCTGCCGCTTGGTCGCGAGATCGACAGTGTTGATGCGTAGTCGACGCTGGGCGGAGGATCGGTCACGTCCCCAGCAGCGGCGGTACTGACAGTCGGAGCAGCGCCATCAGCGGCGACAAACGCCGGCGGGATGGTCAGGTACGGCACGCCAGCCGCGGGCGGCGGCACGCGGAGCTGCGTCGAGTCCCACAGCAGCTCGGTCAGCTCCTTGCGCGAGATCTTGACATTGACGCGCTCGCTGGCGGCGTCGGCGGCCGCATCCGGGTCGTCCGGGTCGTCCTCGTCGTCATCCGGCTGGTACTCCTCGTCCTCCTCGTCCAGGAACCACAGGTTCTCCTGCTCCTGCGGCAGCAGCGACGACAGGAAGCGCTGGTACTCGCGGTCCTCCTCCGTCTCCTCCTCGGCGGCCTACACCAGCCAGCCATCCGCCAACGCATTCAAGCACCCGGCCCGGCCGCATCGAAACGCACAAGAGGAAAGACACGATGTCAGCTACCGCGAGCTTTTTGGCGCCAAGGCGCGGGTTTTGGCGCCAACGAGCACATTTTGGCGCCAAATTCGACGCACCGGCTCGGCCGCGTCGGGCAGCAACCCCTCGAGCGCGTCGATCGGCACGTCCACGAGCGACAGCTTGGTGCGCGTGCGCCTGGCGATCGTGTCTCCGTGCTCGCCCTCGTCCTCTGCCTCCGCCAGCTCCTCGTCCTCCTCGTCCTCCGCGTGCTCCTCATGCTCGTCGTCGCTGCTCGTCGCCATCACCTCGGGCTCTCCCGGTCTCGACTGGGGCTCGGGATTGGTCCAAATGGGCGTTTGGACACGCGCACTGCACGCTTTTGTCCAATGAAAATCGAGCAGAATCTAGTTTTAGACCAGTAAGCAAGCGGAGGCAGCGAAACGACGCGGAGAATCAGGCGCCAAAAGGGACGCGTTCAAACTTGAAGCCCGCGCTTTTTTCATACAAACTCCGAGATGTTTCCATTTGCGCGCGCTGCTCCGAACGAGTCGCGCTCAGTGCGCGGGATGCGACAGGGATGCGACGTCACCGGACTGTTGGTCTCTCAGGTTTATTTTGCTGGTCGTAGCGCGTTGCACTGCATTGGCTCGGCCTCATTCTTCTCGCGCTCACGGTACGCTAGGTTTTATTCCTAGAGGGCGAGCAAGCAGCAAGCTAGGCATCCCAGTCAGCGGCCGTTGATCCGTGTCATTCCCAAACTCGCCGCCTTCCAAGCAACCACCCACTCGTCTCCGCCTCCCAACCACCGTCTCGGTCTCCATATCCGCACAATGGTCGCGGTCGAGAGCCTCCCGTCGCCGTCCGCGGTGGTCATGGGCTCCGAGCAGCCACGGCCGCAGCGCCAGCCAGCAGCCTCTCACGCCGCCAAGACGTCCGACAAGGACGCGGGGCTACTCTTCTCCGTGTCGGAGGACGCGCACGCCAAGTCGCCGCTCACGACCGGCGTCGAGTGCCGCGTGGGACCCGGCTACGAGCCCTTCCGGCTCTCCAAGAGCTTCGTGGACACGTTCAAGGACGTGCCGCCGCCCTTCGGCTTCAACGGACTCGGCGAGCTCGTCTACATGCGCACGTACTCTCGCGTCAAGCCGGACGGCGGCAAGGAGCGCTGGCACGAGACTATCGAGCGCGTCGTCAACGGCACGTTCAACCTGCAGAAGAAGTGGATGCAGCAGCAGCAAGAGCCGTGGGACGAGCAAGAGGTCACGCAGACCGCGCAGGAGATGTACCGCCGCATCTTCCACATGAAGTTCACGCCGCCCGGCCGCGGCCTCTGGGCCATGGGCTCGCCCATCACTGAGGAGCGCGGGCTCTTCGCCGCACTCAACAACTGCGCCTTCGTGTCGACAGCCGACATCGCGCAGCTCCAGTCACCCGCCGAGCCATTCTGCTTCCTCATGGAGGCCGCCATGCTCGGCGTCGGCGTCGGCTTTGACACTAAGGGAGCTGGACTGGTCCCCATTCCCGGCCCGACCAACGCCTCAACCGTCTACCAAGTCCCCGACTCGCGTGAAGGCTGGGTCGACTCGGTCCGCCTCCAGCTGGACGCCTACTTTCTCCACCGACCACTGCCGATCTTCGACTACTCGCTGATCCGTGCGGCCGGTGAGCCCATCCGCGGCTTCGGAGGCGTCAGCTCGGGCTACAAGTCGCTCGAGGCGCTGCACACGGCCATCCACTCTATCCTGGAGCCGCTGGTGGGCCGCGACCTGACCATCCGCGGCATCGTCGACATCATGAACCAGCTCGGCGTGTGCGTCGTGTCTGGCAACGTGCGGCGCACGGCCGAGATCGCCTTCGGGGACTACAAGAGCGAAGAGTACGTCGACCTGAAGAACTACGAGAAGAACCCGGAGCGCGCGGCCTACGGCTGGACGTCCAACAACAGCATCTTCGCGGACCTGGGCATGGACTACGCGCCGATCGCCGAGCGCATCGTGCGCAACGGCGAGCCGGGCTTCGCGTGGCTGCAGAACATGCGCGAGTACGGTCGCATGAACGGCGTCAAGGACCACCGCGACCACAAGGCGACGGGCGGCAACCCGTGCCTGGAGCAGACGCTCGAGTCGTACGAGATGTGCTGCCTCGTCGAGACGTTCCCGTACAACCATGAGTCGCTCCAGGACTTCCTCGAGACGCTCAAGTACGCCTACATGTACGCCAAGACGGTGACGCTCGGGCAGACCCACTGGCCGCGCACCAACGCCGTCATGCTGCGCAACCGCCGCGTGGGCTGCAGCATGTCGGGCATCGCGCAGTTCATCTCCAACCGCGGCCTGCACGAGCTGCAGAAGTGGTGCGACGCCGGCTACGACGCCATCCAGCAAATCGACGCCGGCCTGTCGGACAAGTTCGGCATCCCGCGGTCCATCAAGACGACGTCCATCAAGCCGAGCGGGACAGTATCGCTGCTGGCAGGCGCCACGCCGGGCATGCACTACCCCGAGAGCCGCTTCTACATCCGCCGCATGCGGCTGGACAAGCACTCGGACCTGCTGCCGGCGCTCCGACAGGCTGGCTACAACATTGAGCCGGCGTACGAGGCGCCGGACTCTACGTTCGTCGTGTCCATCCCTGTGGACGTGGGCAAGGGCGTGCGCACGCTGTCGGACGTGTCGGCGTGGGAGCAAATGTCGCTCGCGAGCTTTATGCAGCGCTACTGGGCCGACAACCAGGTGAGCTGCACCGTGACGTTCGACCCGGAGCGCGAGGGCCCGCAGGTGGCGCACATGCTCGAGTACTTCCAGTACCAGCTCAAGGGCATCAGCCTGCTGCCCAAGCTGCCGCTCGGCGCGTACCCGCAGATGCCGTACGAGGAGATCGACGCGCTCACGTATCACCAGATGAACGCGCGCATCGGAGAGCTGCACTTCGACGTCCAGCAGTCCACCGAGACCGTCTCGAGCGTGCCCGACAAGTTCTGCGAGGCTTGCGTCACCGACCTGTAGGCCGCCTCACATGGCGTAGTTGTTATCTTCACCACGTATGAGTGTATCATGATCCCCTCCCTCTCTGCGCTTGCACATCATGCGACGGTGGCTATGGCACACGCAGCAATCAATTGCCTGGTGGTCGATGACACACGTAGTCCGAAGTGGTGACGTTGAGCTGCTGTCCATTGACTGCTGGCCCCAAGAGCTTCGCTGCCATTCCCCAATCTTCCACGGCGACCCGATCAACTGACAGGATGCCAGAGCCCAAGCTGTTCACGCCCGTGACTCTCGGCGGCAAGACGAACCCGCTGACGCTGCAGCACCGCGTAGCGATGGCTCCGCTGTCTCGCTTCAAGGCCGACGCGACCGCCATCCAACCCGACATGGCGGCGCTCTACTACTCACAGCGCGCGACGGACGGCGGGCTCATCATCGCCGAGGCGACAGACATCAGCCCGACGGCGCACGGCTATGACGGCGCTCCTGGGATCCATACTCAAGCCCAGATGGACGCTTGGAGACAGGTGACGGAGGCCGTGCACGCCAAGAACGGCGTCATCTTCCTCCAGATATGGCACACTGGACGCGTCGGCCACCCGCTGAACCAGCCGAACGGCGAGCTGCCAGTCTCGTCCAGCGCCAACTTAGACACTGACACGGAGCGGAGGATCCCGACGCCGGACGGCCGCCAGCCGTACGTCCAACCCCGAGCGCTCGAGACGGACGAGATCCCGTCTATTGCTCAAGACTACAAGCGCGCGGCGGTGAACGCCATGGCTGCAGGATTCGACGGCGTGGAGATCCACGGCGCCAACGGGTACCTGATCGAGCAGTTCCTTCACGACGGCATCAACCACCGCTCCGACAAGTACGGCGGGTCAGTGGAGAACCGCTCGAGGTTCCTCTTCGAGGTGGTCGAGGCAGTTCTAGAGGCGGTGGACTCGAGTCGCGTCGGCATTCGCCTGTCGCCTCACGGTCGGAGCTTCGGCCAATGCGACTCGGACCCGGTCAAGACATACAGCCACGTGCTGGAGACGCTGGGCGACTACGACCTGGCGTACGCGCATGTGATTGAGCCGCGTAGCTTCCCGGGCCATGAGAACCCTAGCGCGCCGGAAGACGGCATCGCAGACATCTTCCGCTCAGTATACAAGGGTGTCTTCATTGCCGCGTCAGGGTACGACCGCGAGTCGTCGGTCAAGGCAGTGGAGGACGGCAGCGCCGACCTGGTGGCCATCGGCCGCTACTTCATCTCGAACCCGGACCTGGTAAAGCGGTTCAAGCTCGACGCGCCGCTCAACCCGTACAACCCGAGCACGTTCTACAGCCCTGGATCGGTAGGCTACATCGACCAGCCATACCTCGCCGACAACTAGCGCAGTGGGTGTCGTTCCTAATGAACATCAAGGGCACAGTACGAGAGCGCTTGAGCGTTTGGATGGAACAGGTGCCTTTGAAGTGTTCACACGTCGCATGTTCACACGTCACATGATTTCTGAGTCCTATTTGGCACGCAAACCTGAGACCGCATCTGAGTATCCACATCAAGTTGGCGGCAAAGCCATCAAATTGCGCGGGAAAAGGTGTCGAAATGGCGTCGGCGGGGAGCGATTGCGACCTGGAGGGCTCTCTGACCCGCGACGACGCTCCCAATGACAAAGCTCGCCCGCGCATCAGTGTGCGTCCGTCGATGTGTGTTGCTCCCCATCTTGGGCGTTTCATGGCGCTCGAACTGATGCATCTGCGCATCTGATCCCGTCAGGACTACGCGCTGCTCGACTTCCTTGGCGAGGGCTCCACGGCGCACGTGTACCTGGCCGAGCACGTGGCCAGCGGCGCGCGCGTGGCCGTCAAGATGGTGGACAAGCTGCTGGTGCGGCGCGCGCGGCTGGAGGCCAAGGCGCGGCAGGAGATGGTGCTGCACGCGCGCCTGCGCCACCCGAACGTGCTGCGCGTGCTGGACGCCTTCGAGGACGCGCGCAACTACTACATGGTGCTCGAGCTGTGCGGCCGCGGGTCGCTGGCCGCCCTGGCGCGCTCGCTGCCGGACCGCCGGCTTCCCGAGCCGCTGGCCAAGAAGCTCTTCCGCTCGGTCCGTCCAGTGGATCAATGCGATGTCGAAGAGCTCCTTCAAGGACTGACTAGCGGCTCGTGTGCCCTTGCAGACGGTGGCCGGCGTGGCCTATCTACACGCACAGGGCGTGATCCACCGGGACCTGAAGCTCGCCAATCTGCTGCTCACGGACGCGGAAGAGCTCAAGATCTCGGACTTTGGGCTCGCCACGCGCGCCACCGGCGAGCACTGGACCATCTGCGGGACGCCCAACTTCATCGCGCCGGAGATCCTGCGCGTGGGCAGCGAGGACGCGAGCGAGGACGGTGAGACCGTCTCGTACACGGAGGCGGTGGACATCTGGTCGCTCGGCTGCATCCTGCACTGCCTGCTGCTCGGCCGCGCGCCGTTCGAAGGCCGCAAAGTCAGGTGAACAACCTCTCAACGGGTTGCATTGGCTGGTACTTGGTCCTTGGTAACTCACGAGGGCTGTGATCATCACAGTGAGACGCTGGAGAACGTGGCGAACGCCAGTCCGGATGCGCTGAGCTTCCCGCGCGGCTTCTCGTCCACGGCCGCCGACTTGATCAAGCGACTGCTAGCATCGGTGGGTCAACTGCATCAGCCTCCATTGCCAGTGATATGGACTGTAGACACTGACGGAACCTTGCTGAATGATGACAGGACCCGGCGAGAAGACCGTCGGCGCAGCAAGTGCTGCTTCACCCGTGGTTGCGCGAGTCGCAGCGGTCTCGAGGCGCCAAAGTGGCGACCAAGAGGCCGGCGAGGAAAAAACCGACCAATGTCACAGCAAACAGGGCTCCAGTCGACTTGGTTGACCAGTCAAGCGACTGCGTCTCGTCGTCGGTAGACGAGGTAGTTCATGCGTCTGTGAGGAAGAGCTCGCCTCGCGGTCGTCGCGAACGGCCTCCATCTGCCTACGATGGCTCGGACGACATCACTGACGTCCGAGTGAGAAGAAGCGCGGGCTCCAAGTCGCGATCGCGATCGAGAAGCAGGAAGGACAACGCTGGATCGCACCGGACGAACGTGGCGGCAGTCGAAGCCAAGGGCAGTAGCGACGACGACTTGAGCAGCTTCGACGGTGACGATGCGTCTCCAAGCGATTGGACCAGCGACGTCTCTGGGGTCCCGTCGTCCATGTTCGCTGTCGAGAGTCGCGACGAGGACGGAGCGAGTCCAGTCAAGGGCGACGAAGATACCTCATACCATGCCGACAGCGTCGACAAGCCCGTCATTGACAGAGAGGAAGTGGTTCTTCTCCAGCCAGAAGCGCCTCGCGACGTATCACTGCCACTGGTGTCTGTGTCGCTGCGCTTTGACGTCCGTGACGTTCCCTGCTTGGAGATCCCCCCGGACGGCTCCGAGTCTGCCGAGTTCGCCTGTCACGAGCCGCAAGAAGTCGGCGGGCCGCTGGCGTTCGTTCTCCGTGTGTCCAACGGGCTGGAAGCGCGCTACGACCTCTCCACGGGCATCCTGTCGGCGACGACGCCTTCAGGCGACACGATCGTCCACTGTGTGACCAGGAGGCCCACCAAGACTGCCGTCAACCAGGACAAGCAGCCCGCGTGTTCCTCCTTCCCCGTCCTCTCACTCGCTCGTCTGTGTCAACGACTCGCCATGCGAGTGGTCGAGCTGCGCGGGTCAGCGCTTCGTCATCAGCGACTGGTCGACAGCAGCAAGTGGCCGCTGATGGTCCACTACGACCGCCTGCCCGACTCGATCCTCGACGGCGTTCGAGCGCGAGCACCCGAGACCGTCGAGCGCCAGCTACGGGACGAGCTCGGAGGAGTCACAACCGAGCGGGAGGCTGGCAACTTGACGCGCTCCGTGACGGTCCGCGGCGTCGGCACAGGGCGGATCGATGACGTGGGGAACCTCTGCGTGTTGTTCACGGATGGATCGCGGATGATACTGGCCGTCAGCGGCCAGGAGCTGCGCTTCCGCCCGCCACCACGTCGACGGACCAATCGTGACGATGGCTATGAAGAAGAGGAGGAGGAGAAGGAGGACGTGTTCGAGCTGCTGACGGCTGGCGAGTCGTCCGCGTTCCTGCCGACCGTCGTCACCAAGAAGCTCGCGAGCATCCCCGAGTTCATCCAGAAGCTCAAGGGCCAGCAGCGGTAGCTCAACCTGCGACGTGGTGGTGCTGGAAATAGGTACCTGTGGACGCTGTTTATAGCATCGCGACAGACTGCTGAGCGGTCGACAGACTGACTGGCCGACCGCATCGAGTGCGAACCGCATGACGACGGCATGAGCGCGGACGGCGGACGCGGAGACACGTCGCTTGCGGGTCAAGACGATGCATCAGCGTCAAGGGAGACGACAGAGGAGCTGGCACTGCTCAGTCGCTCGAGCTGCTTGGGAGACGATCAGCCTGGCGACGGTGACGAGTCAGTGCAGCAGCGAAGCGGGTCGAGTGGTGGCGTCAAGAGCGGACTCGCGGCGCTCTTCAACTCGTCGCGGAGTGGCAGCGTCGACGACTCGTTCCTCCTGTCGAGCCAGGCAGGAGCGTTGCCGACGCTGAGCGAGGAAGGACATGGCAACGACGAAGATGATGATGATGATGGGGACGGTCCGGAGTCTCCGACCGCGACTTCAATGCCATCGAGTGCTCTGGAAGAGCGATGGGCTTCGGCTACTGGTGGCGACCACAGCGAAGACCAAGACAACCACCACTTCCACTCGATCGAACGCTCGGAGCAAGCGGACGGAGGCGCCGCCTTCCACGCGATGCTGCGCAGTCTCAACTCTGATGTGTCGCTGCTGGCGCTGTCGATCGACGACCTGACGCCCCGCAAGCTCGTCCAAGTGCGCGAGGCGCTGCGAGACTGTGCGCCGAGCCAGCAGCAAGACGAAGACGATCGACAGCGCGACGACTGCACTTCCTCCGCATCCTCCTCGCCAACACGTCGGCAGCTACCTCGACTCCGCGTGGTGATCGCAGTCGACACGCTGCGCCTGCTGCTCGACCGCTTCCGTCCTCTTGACGTCCGAAGAGCCGTCGACGCGTCCGTGCGCGCCGTCTTCTCGGACTTGGCGGTCTCCAGCGGCGTCAGCTCATTGTCCAAGGCGCCGAGCGTGCTCACAGCGCTCAACATCGCTCGCGCCGTGTTGATGGCGCGGCAGCAGCTCATCAACAGCTCAACGGACCACCCACAGCGGAGCACCAACTCGCCACCGTCCAAGCCGCAGCTGGAGCTGGCCAGGTCGCTGTTGCTCCAGACCCGCGGCTCCTCTGCGGCTCCGTCGTCCCCGACAAGCAGAGACTCGCGGTCGCCAGCACCCCAGAGCGGTCGGACCGCCGGCTCCTCGAGTCCGGCCACGACCCGCCGACCGGTGAGCATCCTGGCCATGGAGGGCGACCACGTGTTGCTGCAGGAGAAGCTCGCGCGCTTCGAGCACCGCGGGCCGTCGCCAGTGTCCGGGTCGGTGCCTCGCGTGCGGCGCGACGGCGACGAGAGCAGCGAGGCCGCGGCCCAGCGCCGCCAGCGGTCGCTCGAGTACGCCGCGCGCCAGCGGAAGCTCCACCTGACGTTCTGAGGGTCGTGTACGGTGGGGAATGCACTGCACTGCTTTGCATCGAGGGTTAACGAGGATGGTGTGGTTTGCTGCGCGGCGAGGGTGGCGACCAGCTCTCTGTTCAACTCCAGGAGCGTCGCCACCATCGTGAGGAGCCTGTCGATTTGCCGGCTCTGCTGTTCCAGTGTCTTGCGCAGGTCGCTCTGGTCGGCCATGGTCCTACCGCCAGCGATGCCGCTGCTCTCAGCTGCTTGACTCCTTCGCCGTCCGAGCGAAGTCGAAGAGTGAGATTGGGGCATTGGATGCGCAAAGGAGAGGGAAACCGGCGCATCTTTCCGATCGTTGGCGGGGAAAGCGCTCACGCTTGGTACTCGCGCTCGGGGCAGTGCAAGGCCGACCGACGTTATAACACAATTGATGGCGAAGGGGTTGGCGGATTCCGGCGTGGCCATGAAGCAAGCAAAGCTCTGTGAGAGCAGTTCAACGTGTACCAGTGCAACTTGGTCGAGAACCGTTCGGAGTTTTGGGTGTTAGATCCTTGTGGCACGTAAAACCCACTCCATTCGACCCAAAGTGGTGTTTTTGAGCCCATAGTGAAACGCAGTCGAAGGCGACGCGTGGGGCTTGTTCAAGCATCCGCATCCCGCATCCCGCACCAAGCATCCGCGTCCGCAACCGCACCCGCAGCCGCACTCGCAGCCTCATCCACATCGACACAGCATGGTCCACATCATCAACGGCGAGATCGTGCCGGACGACGACCCGCGGGTCCGCGCGCGCTTCCAGCCTTCGGCCGCGTCCACACCCGCGCGGCGCGGCTTTGGGTCCGTCAACGGGGGCCCGGCCGCAGCCCCGGGTCCTCAGCCCGGGCCCGGTCCGCAAGGTCCGGGTCCACAAGCCGCGTCCCCACTCGCGGGCCTGGCGCGGCAGCTCGGGCTCGAGGGGACCGTCCCGCTGCCGGCTGTGGCGGTGCTCGGGCTGCCCGCGCGGCCCGTGGCCAAGATCCACCTGGCGCTGGCGGCGCTGCTGGTCGTGCTCTTCGGCTGGCGCGCGCTCGCCTTCCTGGCCTTCGCCTACTTCGTCTCGTCGCAGCAGCCGGCGGCCGCGGCCGCGGCCGGTCCGGGAGCCGCGGGGCCGCCTCGGGGGCCGCCAGGAGGTCCGCAGGCGGCCCCTCGTCGTGGCGGCATCGCCGGGTTATAGCTCCGCGCTAAACGCACGTGCTCCATGTCACTCCCTCCCGTCAGTAATCTACGCGCTGCGACGCTCTGATCCTTGCTTCCTGGCGCTCCCGGGCTCTCTGCAGGCCGCTCGGAGTCGTCTCCAGGCCCTCACGCTGCTCAGGGTCATGGGATCGGGACCATTGCGATCGGAGGTGGGATTACACACTTGGCTGAACAATGGCAGGTGGCCGTCGCTGCTGGTGGGGCTGCTCGTGGTCGCTGTGGCGCAGCGCGCGTGCTCCGACTCGGGGGCTGGGTTGGCAGTGGTAATGTAACCCGCAAAGGCCGAGCGTGGCCGGTCTACAGGGCTTCGTCGCCTTGGAAGAACGATCGGGCTGCGACGTGCTCGAGCGCGAGCCGGTGTGCCGGGTCGACGACCAGCCGCTCTACTTTGGCGGCCGCAAGCAGCCTTGCCGCCATGCACTTGCAGCACCAGGTGGCCTGGTCCAGGTCTAGCCCGCGAGGTAGCAGTGGCGCCGCCGCCAGCGCGGCTTGGCAGTGGAGCACGGAGGACGACGCCGTTGGTCGGAGTTAGCGTGGGCTGCTGGCGCAATGTCACGGGTTGGCATGCAGGAAGCCGTGGACGCGAGCGAGGTGGGAAAGTCGCCCTCGAGGCTCGATACCTGCCCGTTGTTCGTGGATCGCCATGCTCTTCTCTTGCGGGCCTCGACGCAGCGACCCGAAACGACGCGGCGAAGATACTCTGGCGCGCAACGACATCGTTTTCGAACCTGGTCAACCGGCGCGCGGTTGGTCCAAGGATACCTTGCCTCGCGCATCAAACCCATGGATGCCACCGCACGACAGCCATCCATCCGCTGCTGTGTGGAGCGGAGAGAGCCGCCTTGGCGTCCGCTAGAATCGGCGGCCGTGTGCTGGTGGCGATGCAGAGAATTCACGTCCGCTGGCTACCGCTCTGCCTGCGAGTGCGTGAGTGCGAGAATGCACGACGTTGAAGTGGCCGAGCGCGAGTGAAGGATGCAAAATTTGTTTGAGCCGTCCAAGGCCTCGCCTCGGGTAAATACTCTACATCTACAGTCTTTATGGTACCATTGTGTCGTCTATCGGGTGGTGTAAATAGTAGGTCGCGCCAGACGAAAGCAGGCTTACGCGGCCTGCGCGAGCCGACCGAGCTCCACGCGGCCCGCGCGCGTGTCGACCGTGATCATGCTGCCCGCGCGGCCGGCGTCTCTCGCGCGGCTGCGGCCGTCGGCTCCGTCGTCCCCGTCGGCCAGACGCAGCGAGGTAGGCGTCGGTCCGCGGCGGAAGAGCAGGCGGCCCAGCCTGGCGAAGAAGAGCCGCGTGCGGCTCATGCGGAAGTGCGTGCGCGAGATGGAGAGCGCGAGGAAGCTGCCGCGCTGGCGCCGGCCGTGCGCTAGCAGCCGGCGCTGCAGGTCCTTCTCGGCCGCCAGGTCCATCTTGCGCGCCGCCGAGTCGCCGCCCTCGCCGCGGTAGTCGCGCTGGCAGCGAGCCTTGTAGTGCGACAGGTAGTGCCGCATCGTCGCCACCGTCGTCGCGCTGCTCACCGAGTCCAGCGTCGCGCTCAGCATGTCTTCCTCCTTATCTTCGTGGTCCTTCTCGTGCTCCTCCTCCTCGGTCGGGTCGGTCTCCACCGCCGCCTCCTCCTCCTCCTCCTCAGCTTCCACCTCGGTCTCCGCCTCCGCCTCGACAGATTTGACGCTCTCCTGGACCTCGTCCTCCTGCAGGAACGGGTGCGCGAGCACCTGGTCGATGCCGGAGCGACGGGTCGGGTCGACCTCGAGCATGCCGGCCAGCAGGTCGAGCGCGTCCGCTGGCAGCGCGTCCGTGAGCTCCCAGCGGTCGACGAGCGCGCGCACGCCCTCGGCCGCGATGAGCCGGAAGCGCGCGTCCGCGGGGGCCGCGCGCTCAACGGGTGGCGCGCCGACCAGCATGATGAAGAGCATAACGCCGAGCGACCAGACGTCGGCCTGCCGCGCGTCGTAGCCCGCGGCGGCGGGCGCCACCACCTCGGGCGCCATATAGAACAGCTTGCCGACCGTCTCGTGCGCGCGCTTGCCCTCGTCCGCGGCGCACGCGAGCCCAAAGTCGCACACCTTGCACTCGTCCGCCTCGGTCACCAGCACGTTCTCGAGCGACAGGTCGCGGTGCGCGAAGCCCTGCGCGTGCACGAACCGCACGCCGCGCGCGATCTGCCGCACGTACTTGCGCGTCGTCGCCACTGGCAGCGTGCCGTCCTCCTGGCCGTCCGCGTCCGAGCCGCCGCCGCCGCTCACGATCTCGTACAGCTCGCCGCGCGCGCAGTAGTCGGTCACGAGGTACAGGTAGCCGTCGAACTCAATGTCCTCGCGCAGCTCGAGCACGTGCGCGTGGCCGCCGGCCTGCCGGAAGCGCCGGCCCAGCGCGCGCTCCAGCGCCACGTCCTCGCGCACGGCCTTTCCCGCCGCCAGCGTCCGCTGCGCGCGCGCGGCCGCTAGCTGCACGCGCTTGACGGCCACCAGGCGGCCGCCCGAGGGCTTGTGCGCACACAGCAGCACGTCGCCGAAGAGCGCGGGCGCCAGCCGCTTGTGGATCACGTAGTCGTCCAGCTTGCCCGCCTCCATGGCGACCCGCGTGTGATATCTGAGTGCGGGGCGTCTGTGGTCCTGCGGTCGGGAGGCAGGGAATTCCAAAGTGCCGCGAGCGAGCGAGCGAACCGGCGCCAGCGTCGGGTTTGTATGGACTCGGGCGAATGGAAAGAGGCGGCGGCGGGCGGCGGCAACTGGGCGGGGGCGATCGGGCGACGGCGGGATGACGTTGACGGTACGGAACGGACGCGCATGGCGCTCTTGGAATTTGTATGCAATTTTTCTCACGGACGAAGGGCGTCCCGTCTGTGGCTGTTCGCGAGCTGGCGGCGGCCAGAGGCGGGGCGGAGCGGCATACTGAAACCAAGAGAGCCGCTCGAAGCGCCGCCAACAGTGTGAGCTTTGCATCGGACCCAAGGCGCGGCGTCCACCCAGCAGCGTGCGATCGCTGGGCGTCTGCGCACAATGCGGCGGCCGACGGGCGGCGGGGAATGAACGTTGGAGCATGGAGCGAACCGGCGCGGCGGCGAGTCTGTGGACGAAGAGGCGTCGACGTGGCGCGCGCTGAGAATTCCGACGGAAACCCCGCAATTCGCGCTAAAACGGGAGGGTGCCTCCATCAGGTCACCTGGTTCCCCACCAAATGATGCTGCATACATTGCTCGGTAATCCGCGCGTCTTCTCACGTGATCAAGAAGCAAGACAGTCGCCATGGACACGTGGATGCCTTGGACACGTGGGCGGGCGGACGGACGGCCTTCGCTTCTCGGACGCGTTCCGCTCTCGCCTTCCGGCCGCGTTCTCGTTCTCCAGGCGAGAAAGCCGCAAGGTCCGAGGTCCGAGGAGCCGCCCCGCCCCCATCATCGAGTGAACTTTGTGCGGCGTGGATCTGGAGAAAATAGCGCGCATTCCGCGAACGCGACAGCACACAGTCTGAGATGCCGGATTATGACTTTTTTGGGCTGCGATAGAGCGCGCCACCTTGCTGAAATTACTCACACACAGCGATTGACAAGCGGATCCGTTCCGCGACTAAAATCTGTCAAAAAGGAGTGCGTTTGAACTTGAGAAGACGGCAGTCCCACTTTTGGCAGCTCGTCTGAATTTTGTCGGCATACTGAATCCAAGAGATTCTGGTGAACCCACGTGCGTGGTCGTGACGTCGCCACTCGTCGTTCAATTGCGTGCGTCGCGTCGACGCTCTGCGTGTCAGTTGACGCGCTGCCTGTGATCTGCGAATCCATCAATTTCATGGACTTTATAATATAATAGTCGCGCATAACAGATTGATTTTCAAAAGTACCAGTGCAACTAAACTATACTAGACTTCTGAATTCAAATAAACGTTGACAATTCATTCTGCACGGATACATTTAATGCGATGGTTGTCTGGACGATCGACCGGCTGCTCTGACATGCTGCCCTGCCACGTTGCGCCGCCCGACGGATGGGGCGAGGCGAAAAGTGCAGGTGGATGGCGACGGAGGCTCAACGAGCGGGCGTCATGCGACGCTCCGGCCTCCAGTCCAGTCGCCGCTCGCCGCTGGATGATTTGTCTGCCTGGCGGCTCACCCGCCCACCGACAACTCGCCGCGCTTCACGGCACCCCGGGGCACTCGATGGGTGCGGCAAATGAGCGGCCACCGACCACCGCAAAGCGTTCGGGTGCGGATGATATGGTGCAGTTTGCGGGCGGGAGATACAGTCGGAACGCGAGCGGTCCGTTGTTCACGGTCGTATCAGACCGCCAGGTCGTGGATTAATCCGAAGCAATTCAACTCCACTCCACTCGAACTGCTGGCTGCTGAGTGCGGCCTCCCTCCTCCGGTGTCGCAGTCCACTCAACAACAGGCGAAGATACTCAGGACTTGATGGCGCCAAGCGGCGGACGTCCCAGTGGCTGCAGCTCGAGCGGACGACAGTGACGCGAGGTGCGACATTGGCATGTGGATACGCTGTCTTGGCAAACAGGGCGGATCGCAAGGCAAGTTGTGCTGGAGCCTCCAGCGGAGCGCTCTGCTACGTGCCAGGAGGAGGAGCCGAAAAGGCCAGTCGCACGTGCGTCAGTGCTAGTCTGGAGCCATTGGCTGTCCTGCTCTATGACAGAGCGCCTCGAAGCGGCGCGACCTTCCCATTTTTGGAGACGCCAGCCGATCACCTACGCCGGCCGCTTGACGGGCGAATCGCAACTCGCCACCGCACCGATGGCAAACAAACCGGAATCAAAACAACACTCCTGCGAGGCGGAGATCTTGTGGCGTGACCGTCCACGGGAGTTTTAAATTTTGTGTTGTTGCCACATTCGGATGAGCAGCACCTAGGCACTTTCGACGGTCAGCATGCCGCCATCACCGCTGCTGGTCCGGCACTTTGGCACCAGCGTCATCGCTACAAATGTGGCAGCGAAGCAAGAGCTCGTTGAGCTCGTTGAGAAGGCGAGCATCAACTGTCCGAGCACCGGAGGTGGACTCTTAATGCCATCGGATCCGCTCTGCGCAAGGAGATTTCCGAGCTGTGCTACCAGTGGCTCCCCTCAACTTCCCCGCGCTGGACCGAACCGCCACTCCAGCGCCGTTCAAGACCTGGATCGCGCCACGCGGGCTGCGCCAGCCTGGTCAAGGGGGACGCGTCCTGAGCGCGGGTCACAGATGCACACGTCGCAGTTGCGCGCGTCACAGCTGTGCGTGACGGGGTAATCACTGTGTTCACGAAGATTGAGCCGCCACCCACTCACCACCCACCGCAACCCGCGAGATAGCACCACCCACCCCACCCGTCCCCGCCGACCATGGCCACCGAGCTCCCAGCGCTATCAAAGCCGAAGATCGCCGCTCTAGCGCAACGCCCAGACCCGCGAGATAGCACCGCACACCGGCAACAATGACCTTAGAGCTTCCGTTGGATGACAAGCACACCACTTCAAGCAACTGATTCGAATGTTGTTCGATTGTTGCGCGAATGTCGTCCTTCCAGCAATCGTAAAAACAATTTGTAAAAAATGTGTCGTGGGGTATTTACGCGTGAGCCAGTCGACTGGACGCGAAGCGATGCACTTGCAGTCATCGCAGCCTTACATTCCGCAGCTCATTGTCGCTCTCAACGTCTTCCCCGGATCGCCGTCCTCGCCGCCGGCTATTGCCGCCGCTATTGCCGCCGCTATTGCCGCCGCTATTGCCGCCGCTAGTGCTGCCGCTGAGCCTGCACAGCCACCTACAGCTTCATATGTGTGTGTCTGTGTGTCTGTGTGTCTGTGTGTCTGTGTGTCTGCGCGCGTTCCGGTGATGTCTAAATCTGTTGATTTGGAATTACCGTCCGAAACCACATGAGGACAACAACTGGCTGTTTGCTGAGGAACGCGCTCCTCTATCCATCCGTCCGTCTACCTGCGTGTGTGCATGTGCCCTGAGCCCGAAGCGAAGCTGATGAATAGCTTTATATTCTGACACCTCTTGTATGAGCGTCCGCGGCGCGGTTGCACCGCGTGCTTCCGCGCCAAGACGCGTTGAGCAGAACCATGCTTATCGATTCTGATTCGCTTCGCCCTCCACAATGCATCACTCTCTCCTTCCTCTGCGAGTATGTTCCGTGACGAAATAGCTTCCAATCATCATAACTTTCGTTCTTCCTAGCACAATCGTGCGGAGACGCTACAATCCGAGAACATACACACCACCAATGAGCCTCTTTGCACTCTCAACGCCACGCTCTATGAACCGAACACTTTGCTCTCGTCGCTATCCGTTGCCTATTAATGAAGCGGCTCCGTCAGCTAGAGCGCAATTGCTACTACGCCGTCGATGGCGGTGGCAGGTCTGCCGGGCTCGGGAACAGCAGCTCGGCCTGGATCGGGTAGTGGTCCGACGGGTAGCGGCCGTTGCGCGCCTCGGTGATGACCTCGGTGGACACGACCGTCATCTGCGGGCGGTAGAAGATCCAGTCGATGTGGTTTGCCGCGCGCACGGCGCCGCGCTCGCCGTCGTTGTCCACGCCGGCCCAGCCGTGGTATGTGTACGAGACGTCGCCGACCTGGCGCTCGGCCTGCGGCCACGCCTCCAGGAGCTGCGGCCCGGCCTCGTCCGTGGTGAAGTACGCGTACGTGCTCGTGTGGCGGTACGTGTTGAAGTCGCCGACGAGGAAGAGCGGCGCCGAGGGCGAGCCCGTGATGTCCTGGATGCGGTCCCAGAGCAGTTTGGAGCCGGCGGCGCGCGACTTGGGACCCACGTGGTCCAGCTGCGTGTTGAAGAAGAAGAGCTCCTGGCCCGTGGCGCGCAGCCGGAACTTGCTCCACGTGACCATGCGCACGCAGGCGGCGTCCCAGCCTTGCGTGCCGGGCGAGTCGGGCGCCTCCGACAGCCAGAAGTCGCCGCCGTCCAGCCACTCGACCACCGCCGCGTCGTAGAAGATCTGCTCGAACTCGCCGTTCGCCTCGCGCTCCACACCAAAGCGCTCGTACGGGTGCGTCAGCAGTGTCTGGACGAGGAAATAGGCATAACCAGAGTAAGTTAGATGACAGCCAGGCAGCGCGACAGTAACAGGGGCTGGCGCCACACTCACGGCAAGCTCGGCGAGCTGGGTCTTGAGCCCCTCCTGCGTGCCCATGATGGCCGGATGGTACCGGTTGATGATGTCCGCGACGTGGTCCTTGCGGAACCGCCAGCTGTTCTTGCCGTCGCCCGTGCCGGCGAAGCGCAGGTTGAACGTCATGACGTTGAAAGGCGTGGTCGCCATGCTGAGGTCGGGAAGATCAGGCGCGGCCCCCTTCAACCGCGGACGACGAGCCGCCTGAGCCCCACCGGAGAGCGCGGCGGCCTGCGTGTCGATGGCTGCGTTGGGACCCGCGGGCGAGCCGCCCTGCAGCGAGAGGAAAATGAGGAAGCACACGACCGTGCCGACGATCACGAACACGCGGTCCTTCGGTGCCTGCCGCGGACGCTTGGACGACGGAGAGTAAGGCGACGAGTACGACTCGTGCCGGTACGGGTTGCGCGGCGCCGACGGTCCCTGGAAGAAACCGCTCATGGCGGCGGCGGCGGTGGCAGCAGCAGCAGCAGCAGCAGCAGCAGCGGCGGGCTCAAGGAGGAGGAGGCTCCGTCCGTCGGCTCCGTCCGTCGGCTCCGTCCGTCGTCTCCGTCCGCGGCTTGTGCTGGTTCCCCGTGGCACGCTGACTGCATCTGCGGCGATTCGTCGAGTCGTTCAACCAATCACCGTCCAGAGTCATCCATTAAACGCTCCCTCATTGGTGGAAATAGATATCAGGCAATTAATCGCACTTACCAGTTACGTACGCGTACTTATCACAAAGTGCGGGTTTCCCTTTTGGCAACTGGTCGGTTGTTGGCACAGGCTTTGGCTTGGATTGATACCGAGTCGAGCGGGAAAGGGATGGCCGAGGCGGCGCTCGAGGCGATGGCGGCGCGCGCCGTGCGCGACAAGCGGCGCGCGACCTTCAGCTCGGCGCTGGGCTGCGCGGGCGTCTCTTTAGCGAGCGCGCTCTGGCTGGCGCTGCCGCCGCTCTGGCGCGTGCTGAACGGCGAGTGGAGCGCGCGCATCCTGCCGAGTCTGCTGGTGCTCGCGGGCCACGCAGTGATGGCGCTGGCCGCTATTGTGGCGCTCAAGTGCGCGCAGGTGCAGGGCGGCGAGCTGCTCGACGAGTTTTACGCCAAGGTGGATCCTCACGAGGCGACTGAGGCTGGGTATGGCGGGCGTAGCGACTGACTGGCCTGTCTTGTGTGGAGCAGTACCTGTCGCGCTCGCTTCAGGCCGGCCAGGGTGGAGGCGGTGTCGCGACTGTTGACCGCGCGGCAGCGTGTATGTTACCATCCGGTGCTGACTACAGCCTCGACCATAGGCGGACGGGAGTGACTGACCGAGTCTTTTGCGTCGACAACAGTGAGCAACCTGCTCAAGTCGCTGGGCTCTATCTCGCCCGCCAAGAAGCAGGTCGACGCCCGCGACGCCGCCCCAGACAGTGAACTGCCGGGCCGGCGCTCGTTCTTCGACGCGCCGCCCGTCAAGACGGTCGAGGACGGCCGCGCGTACCTTCGACGCCTACAAAGCGCGCAGAAGGCCCGCGAGGCCGACGCGGCCATGCAGAACTCGGCAGCAACGGCGGCGGCGGGCTCGGCCTTCGGCATGAGCGGCGGTGGGCCGTTCGCGACGGACGCGTTCGGCGTGTACGGAAACCCGGCGGCGCTGGCTCCGCGCGTGTACCAGGCCTCGGGCTTCGACCCGCACCTGCGCGATCTTGGCGCCGACCAGGACGAGGACCCGCTGCGCACGTCGTCAGACCCGCAGGCGGCCTGGCGGGAGCTGGAGGACCTGAACCTGGACATGTTCATCCACCTGTACTGCCGCAACATCCGCCGGCTGCTGGCCTTCCACGTCAAGGACGTGGTCGAGGCGTTCGTGCAGAACGCCAACGAGCTCAACGCGTGCGGCGTCATGGTCGACCTGCTGCTGCGCCGAGTGCCCACGCAGGCGCTGCTGTGCCCGCCGGGCCAGACCAACACGCAGATGACGAACGTGTCGCTGTCCGACATGCTGCACGAGTTCGCGCTCAGTCCGCTGTTCGAGTCCAAGGAGCGTGGCGTGTTCCTGTTCCAAGAGCACCGCAGCGTACGTTGCACCAACGCTTGCCGTGGTGGTGGCGTGATGGATTGAAGCTAATCGACTGCTTGGTGGAATGCTACAGTTCGAGAAGTACCTGAACGTAGGCGACCCGAGCAGCACCGACTACTCTTCGCTGGAGCGGCAGCAGTATGTGCTTGAGCGGTTGTTCATGCTGTCGAAGGACCGCAGTCTGGACCGCTACCGCTGGAACAAGGGCTCCGCCTGGAAAGGTATCGACCATCCTGCTGACGGAGCCTTGTGGGCGAAAGCTAACCTTGACTTTGACTGCGCCACCAGGCAAGGAGTGGTCGGACAACCTGCCGACCGACGCGGAGATCCTCATGAACGCCTTCTGCTGCATGATGGACAACACGCTGCCGGCCGACAACGAGCGCGACCGCCCGTTCTGGAAGTCGTACTACTTCTCCAAGGGCCCGAACCGGCCGTTCACTCCTCGCGTGCGCAGCCGCCTCTTCCTGGTGCAGACGGTGTCATGCCCGCCGCACTTCAAGGTCCTCACCAAGGGTGCCGTGCGCGAGATCATGCCGGTAAGATTGCTCGCCCATTCTCAACGGTGTCGAGATGCCGTCAAGTCTAACGCCTAATGCCACGCACGCAACAGGGCGAGGACAACATTTTCCACGCCATTGTTGTCTACATGAACGACATCAAGAAGAAGAAAGCGGTGCGTGTTGCGTGCTTAACCACTGGGAGACACTCGTTATCTGATCGGGAAGCGTGTCTTGATGTATGCAGGGGTACCTCGAGAGCATCAACCTCCACCGCATCATCGAGCAGGTCTTCGATGTGGTCAAGTAGAGCAGCCACGAGCAAGCAGCTTCTCTCGACACCCGTCACCCAGCTCGCGCCGCATGTACTCGCTCCACTGTACACATCTCCATCCTTCGTGACGAACGATCGCTTAGCTCTACGCGCTGACTTGACCCCGCTTGCTTTGTCTGGGACTCGCCTCACCCTCTAACCCGCCGTGGAGAAGGCTACTTTCCCTCTCAGGCGTTCCCACGTACAGACCAGTGCCCAAGCTCCCAATGCGAAGTCATCTTCACCTCCCACCAGCGCTACGAGTTCACCGACACGGCTGCCGCTGGCGCCGCTGCTGTAGCAAGGGACCGGCGGCAGTCCTTCTCGTGCGCCTTGAGGTTCTCGCGCGTCTTGAAGGCCTTGCGCTGGTGCGGCGGGCACACGGCGCACACGTGCGGCCGGTCAAGTTGGTGGCGTCGCTGCCAGTGCCGCTTGAGCGTCTGGAGGCTGCGCAGGCTGCGACCCGCGGCCTCCGAGAACTCGCAGCCGTGCTCGGGACAGAACTTGGGGCCGACCGGCAGCGGCGCTTGGCTCTGCCCGACAACCGTAGCTAGTGACGCGCCTGCGTGCTGCTTGGCGTGGAACGAGAGCTGGTAAAAGTTGACGAAGCGCTGGGAACACACGCAGCAGGCGAACGGCTTGACGCCATCCAGCAGGAACGCCACCGGTGCTGTCATTGGCGCGGCCACCGTAGCTGCCGGCGAGGTATCTCCATCGGTTCTCCTGGTCGAAGTGGCGACGCTCGGGTCTCGATGACTCGGCTTCTTGCGGCGCACGGGCTGCGGCTGCTGCCGGAGTCGCTCCAGCTCGTGCTGCAGCCTTGCGATCTGCCCCTGCTGCTCCCGCACCGTGTCCGCCAGCGATCGAGCCGGGTCCTCTGTCGACTCCTGGCTGCTGTGCACCACCGTCGTGTGCTGGGTCTGGGCGGTGTACGTCGCACCGGCCGTTGTCGGTGGCACCTCATACGCCTGCTGACCACCCGCCGAGCCACCGTAGGGCGACACACACCAGTCGTGGTCGTGGTCGCGGTCGCGGTCGTGGAAGCGTGGCGCCAGCTCTGGTCGCTCCTCTAGCCGCTCAGCCACTAGCTCAGTGGTGACGCCACGCCTGCGACTGCCTCCCACGGCGCTCGAGTGCGTCGTGACGTGTACTCGCAGAGCAGCGCGGGACGAGTAGCGCTTGCTGCAGTCTTGCGCGGCGCACGCGTACGGCTTCTCGCCCGTGTGCACGCGCTGGTGCTCGTGCAGCGTCGAGAGCCGCGCGAACCGGCGGCCGCAGAGCTGACAGCCCAGCCGCTTCTCGCCAGTGTGCACCACCGTGTGGTCGCGCAGGTGCGCGCTGTCCGTGAACGACTTGCCGCACGCCGGGTGCATGCACAGGAAGTTGCGCAGCCGCTGAGCGCCGGGTGGTCGTTTACGCCTGCGGATGGCAGCGGGTTTGGCGCTAGATGGCGGCGGAGGGAGCGCTAGTGGCGGTATCTGCGCTACCCCACTGCTGTTGGGGCCGCTCCAGGTGCTGAGAGACGTCGAGTGACGCCACGAGTGAGCGTTGATGCCGCCGCCGTCGGTTGTGGGCGTCGGAGGAGGCAGTGGGTTCAGCACGGACGAGGCCGTCGACATGGCGGCGAGCGCGGAAGCGGCGGCGCTCGGTGCTAGCAGCGGCGTCTGACCCGCGAACAGCCCGCCCAGCGGCGTCGGTGACCAGTGGAATCCGCTTGAGGGACCTGCAGACGTCGACGATGAAGGTCCGCGGGCGGTGGTGGCGCCGTAGAAACCGGAAGTGAACGCCGTGGTCGGCGAGGCGGAGGCAGCCCGCGACGCCACCATCGGCTCGACCTCTGCGGTAGTGAGCCTCACACACGTGAGTCTCGCATACTATGCAGCCTCGCCAACATCGTCATCGTCTCACCTTGGTGGAGGAACGCGGCGGGCATCATGTTGGGCGATGTGGACGCCGAGGCGGACGCCCCGCGGCCCATGCGGAACGCGAGGCGGTCGACGGACGACCGGCGCGAGCCAGCACCCAGCGCAGGAAGGTCTGCAGCCGACGCGTCGGCCTCGTAGGTGCCCGCGGGCCCTCGGAGCGCGCGCAGGGCGTCGCCATCCGCCGCCGTCTCCATTGATGTGACCTGCCCGTCTTGTCAACAGCGAGAACGTCACGGGAATAGAGAGCGCGGATTGGCCGAAACAGCGTTTCAAATTCATGCGTTGTGATTGGCTGTTAATCGTTTTTGTCCTTGACACGATGCTTGTCAAAAGTGTCCCGAACGGCTACAAGGTGGGGGTGCGGCCGGGCGATGTCTGCGCTTGATATAGCGGCACGCCGGTCTCCACGGCGTCCGCATCCACGTCACTGACAGCTCCACCAGTCGCAGATCCTTGGACAGTGCCCGTGGACGCGAGTCCGACGGTCAGAGCGAAGCAGACGGCGGCCAGGAAGGAGAAGACGGTGGCGGCCGTCAGGCATCCGCAGCGCAGTTCGCCCGAGTAATTGCCGTCGTAGCGGTCGCAGCTCGAGATGAAGCTGGACGCGACCATGACGACGCCCGCCACTAGCAGCAGGAGCATTAGCACCACGTCCAGGACGACCTCGTGCGGTTTCTGCATACGCTGAAACAGGCGGAGGAGTTCCACTGCCACAAGCTCAATAGCGGCGTATAGCGCGCCGGTATACGCTATGAGCAGGTTGAACGTCGTCGCGGGGCTCCCGAGCGTCAGGCTCCAGTCGCTGTAGCCGAAGGAGCGGAAGCCCATGGCGGTGAAGACGAGCGCGAGCAGGCAGCAGACCAGTTGGAGGCCGCGGAAGACCAGGCGAAGGTACGTGCGCATGCCCGGCGTTAGCTCGAACGTCATTTTGGAGAGTGTGTGGCTCGCGATTGGCTTGGTTACGGACGGTGAGGTCCTGTCGTCGAGGTAAATGGGCAAGTGAATGGGGGGGGGGGTTGAGCGAGCTGAGGTTGATGGTGGATGGTCACGTACATTGGTGGACTGCAAGTTAGAGAGGCGAAGGTTGATCCGCTGATCGGCCGGGTCTGTGATCTCCTGGCTGGATTCTCACGATGGCCTCGAGTGTCCAACTCGACGGCCGGAGGTGCATTGGAGACGCAGACAGCGAGTAGCCCGCTCGAGCTCATGTTGACGCCCCACTTCAATGCCTTGGCCTCTGACAGGAGAGGAGTGAGCGAGTCACGTGAAGGTGAAAGGAATAGCGGACGAGAAGGGCATCGGTTGCTTTTGGATGCCATTGTCCATGTCTATGACGATCATCGCCCCGTGGAGATCTGAACAGCAACGTGCGGGTGTGCGTTCGGGAGGGAGGTCTTGTGTCGTTTGAAATGGCTGCATTGCACTTTGTTCGGGTTGACGTGTAACACAAAGTGTGGAATATCCATTCGTATGTATTATCCCAGTCAAGTGCGAGCATAAACATTGTACTCGGGCACTTTCAACCGACTACAGATTAGGACTCTAAAATATGACGCAAGAGGTTTTTGTGTGGCATTGAACTGGTCTAGACACAAAAATGTGACGCTTTCGATAAATCCCCATTTTCAACCAATAACAATCGTTGGAACACACAATATAATTCGCTAGGAATTGCTCTAAAACCGTGGTCAATGTGGCGGGTGCGGCAAGCCTTTCCATATTGGCAGGTGTTGCTGCACCCATCTGGGCACTGTCAGTAGCCACTCTCGTGTGACAGATTATACACTTGAGTTACAGATTATTATACCGATTACTCACGTCCGGATAATGATGAACAGTAGGACACTCGCGCGTTGGCTCTCGTCTGCGGACGTTAAAGCGGGGGGCCCGCCCCCCTCTTCGCTACGCTGCGCTCCGTTCGGGGGGGCGCCGCTGCGCGGCCTGCCCCACCCCCGCCTTAAAGTCCTCGACTCGGCCAGGCGCGGTGTCTGGGTTTAGATTTTGAATTCTCGTCAGTGCTTGACACTGTCGGGTGCATGTTCCACAGTGCAACTTTTATGTACGTCTGGAAGGATGTATACATGAGTATATACCTCAGATGGGTGCACGATTCACTTCCTTCCATTTTTATACAACTGGCGAGAGTTCAATTCCCCAATGCGTCGCGAAAGTTAAGTCGCTCTGATATGCGAAACCTTGGTGCCGGGGTTCCAAGGGCAGTGGGTGCACATACAGACGAACCCGGCCGTAGTGCCACCCATCAGTTTTGATACCTCGCAGATACTATCGTTGTGTGATGTCCCACCATACAAACAAACCTATGTAAATAACAAATTGAAGTACAATAAACTGCGTCTTTTTATGTGTACCACCATGGCACTACGGGCGGAGTAAACTGTACTGACGTCCCCCACAATGCATCGCATGGACACACGGTCATTTGTTCTGTTTTAGAGTCCCACCTTTTCCCACGCTCGCCTAATGCAATGCCCACTGACTCCATCCCACGTCTTGGTCACTCTATCGACTAGCAGCTAGCGTTTCGCGTCCGCCGACATTCGCTTCAGCGCGAGCAGCCACTCTCGAAGCGGCACTCCATCTCAGCGCCGCAAGGCATCGAGCTCGAAGGACAGCGTGAGCGACCGTATCTTCTGCTTGAACGGGCCCACGACGCCCGCATCGAGTGGCTGGAGGATGGCTGTTGTGTTCTCCGGGAGAGCGACCAGCTCCGTTCCCCACGCAGCGAACGCCTCCTGCGACTCCTCGGAGACGTGGCACTTGAGCTTGTCCACGTAGATGGCTAGGGGGCCAGGCATCTCCTCGCTCACGATTGATGCCCACTGGCCGTTGATGAACGTGTTGATCCACACCGTCGAGTCCATCCAGCCGTTGCGCTGAACGGTGGTGACGACTTGGTCTGAGTAG
>JAADXY010000281.1:0-30335 GCA_023338065.1 Phytopythium montanum
AGTCACCGACTGACTGTCCGACTCTAACAGAGGACTGTGTGTGGTACACACAGGCATGGTCAGAGACTTATGAGTACAGCTCGACTGTACTCAATGGGTTCAGCGGCGTACCCCGGGTACGCCACGTGTACCCCGTTACACAGTGCGGCATCGGACGCGCGGCGGAGCGACTCAGTCTGGAATCCGCGGCGTATAGCGTGGATCGAGGCGACTGGCGGAGAGGCAGCAAGGTAGAGAGAGAACGCGGTAAATAAATGGGAGTCACTAGAACTCCGGCGCAAGGGTCCGGCATTGGATCCCGAGGGCCTGTTGGTGGTTGTTATTCGTGGTGAGAGCGAACGGTGAGACCACGAGAGCGAGCGGCGAGAGCACGACGCTCAACCGACGAGCTAGTAGCGACCAAGCGACACGTTATAATACCGGGGTGGCGACTCGCACTCTGGTGCTTGCGCTGCTACCGGCCGCGGACAATAGTTTGTATATGTCCCGGGGGGCAAGTGGAAGGACCGAGCAAAGCAGGCACATGTTTTTTCGCCATCTTCAAATGTTTTGCAATGGCTCACAATCCTTTAATCTTGACGATACAACGCAAGTGCATTGAAATCGGCCGATTTCGGATACGCCGCCAGAAACGTAAGCTACGGGCGGATACTATGTTCAACGGTTCTCACGTCGTCCACACCTCTGTGTCTTGTGATAGTATTGGTGGCTTTTTGGTAGCGATAGCTTATGCCGTCATGGAGATCCATGCGCTCAAAGACAGCATCTCCAAGAGATTTCACGAAAGCGTCGACACCTTCGTGCTCGACAATGTTAATCGCAATTTTGTCGTAATGTTTACTTCACATTTGCAAATTTAGACCTTGAATTATAAGGTAACACCCCTTTCAGAAGTAAAAGTGTAAAGATATAAAACAACGTTTTCATGGCAGCTGATATAGAATTCGGCACGGTTTTACCATAGTGGCACGTCACCACATATACTAGATCTGGAATTTGTGCGCGCCACTTCATCCGACGTTAGTGGCGGGAGAGCGCGCTTGAATGGCGATACACACCTCAAACCACCTGCATGTGGATATGACAACCCGTGTCAATGTGTTTCTGTAAAAAGGGGTAAATGGCCTTCTGCAGCTGTTTTGCAATGGCCGGAATTTACACCCGATGTGTTTGCTAAAACCTATCAGAGCGCCTATGTTTGTATAATTTCCAATGACATCAGTATATAACGTGAACAATTCTTCCATCCAACACAGTTTTCCAATCGGACAGTTTTTTTATCCGGAGAGGGTACATTTGTAACCCTTCGTGAATAACGTCAGTTCTGTACTAGAAATATCCCTCCCAAAATGGTAATGGATCGGATCAAAAACAAAACAAATCTGCAAATACGGCAGTTTGAGTTGGGAACTGAATCTGCCACATTTTTCGATGTACCTTTCTTTGAAGACAGTTCACTTGAATTTATGGGAAAAGTATGGCAAAAAATGACTATGGACCTGGGGCAGCACATTTATTCAAAGCACAGGAACTACTACAGCTTTTTTTGTCTAGTGAATGCACGTGCGTTTATTTCAAACCACTCATTTGCGGATGACCACAAGCGGTTTAACAAGAAACATGGTTACAGGATAACCTTGTTGGACACTTGACGTGTTGCACACAACGAATGTGTGCTTGTTATGGGTGAGCATGACGTCTCCTTCCTTTGTACGGCTGGTGCGATGATTGGCTCGCATGAACCGAAGAGTCTGAACGGTTTATCTCGCTTTGATTGTTCGATTATTGTATCGCCAACCCTTCAGGTATAACTGTCAGGAATATCGTAGCTGCAAGGAACTCTAGTGGCCACCCCTTCTGATCCTACTTTTGACTGTCATGTAAATTACACAAACTCCATAACTCACAATGCATTGCATTTCTCACTTGTACACGAAGACTTTTCAAATTATTTGTACGTGTGTGTGTTATTTTCTTCAGACGTTTTTCCTTTCCAAATTGGTAACTCAGTACACAACGTTGCCTAACGGCTACTTGCTGCCGCGATGGATTGAGTGAACAATTTATTGTTTTGCCTTGATATTAACAAAAATAGTGCCATGCCGTACCATCCCACGTTGTCGCCGAAGTTAGTCATGTGTGGCACGGCTCCGTTTAGAAAGATATGTGCCATTTGCTGTCAGATGAGCGATATACTGGTGCAATACTGTCTGAACTGGCTGATTCACTCCAAATCGACGCGTAATTTTACTCGTTCGCAAATGAAGTCATTATGGACACTATACTATTCCCCAGATATATTCATGAAAAAAATGGGCCCAAAATAGACCATTTTGCAAACCACAATACTGCTTGCTCGAAAGTGAATCTAAGGCGAAAGTCCAATTCGAGGCCGCAATAAACCCAGTGCCACAGAATGTGTCATATCTCTGGAACCACTAAATAGAATTAATAAATAACGACAGTTGCGGAAAGCTCGCGATCTTCTGGATTTTATGGACGAGCCACTTTCAATGGACCAATGAGCGTGGACTCAGGCACAACACTTTCCCCGGTGTCCTCTGGAATGGCCACCGACCAATTAGGGGCCACTTTTTGACTTGATTTCAGTAAATAAATTGTCAGGGTCATTCGCTTTGAGTCCAGCAGTCAAAAGGGGTAGGTTCTCTTTCATATATGATATTGAAAAATAATTACTGATTCAGCGAATCTATGCATTTGTACGGGCTTTTTTTAGTGAACACCGTTTTGCTTGTCCATTTTGGGAGTTGACAGTGAATGAGCGGATTGGCGGCCGTGTTAGAGACGTGTCGGCGAGCAAGTCGGCGGACCTGTCGGCGGGCGAGAAGGTGAGCGAGTCTGCGGCTCTGTCGGCGGCGTGTCGGCGAGCGAATCGGCGGGCAAGAAGGCGGCGTGTCGGCGAGCGAGTCGGCGGGCAAGAAGTCGGTCACGGACAATGTGCACATGAAAGAGCCGCCTATCGCGCCGCTCGTCGGTCCGTACATCATGAAGACAACGCAGCTGATGAAAGAGTTCATCACCATCAAAGCGCTGGCCCCCAACAGGCACCGCACCGCGTGCCGTGCGGAATGTTCCGCGACGTACCCGCTTGCGTTCACGGCCATCAAGGGCGGCCAAGAGACGGTCGAGGCGCACGGGAGCAAGAGCCGACGGTGCGACAAGGCCTTCCGCACGCTGAATCGACAGCACGACGATGCAGGACACGCAGTCGCCTACGGTTACTCGCGAAATCTCGCAGGTGCGCACTGCAACGATTGAGAATGCGGTCGTCTATTGCTTTCTGCACCACTGACTAACCTACTGTGCATTGTTGCATCTTCAGAGCGATCGTGTAACCGTCGTCTTCGCCCGATGCTAATGGCTTCTGCGTCGTCTTCGGCTTGGACGTCTTCCGCGCCTTCGGCCTGCTCCGGGCGGACGCGATCTGCTGCTGGAGCTCGTTGGTCAGTAGGCGCCCGCCGACAGACACCTTCTTGCGCTTGATGGCGGTCTGCAGCGGTTGAGACGGCAAAGCGAGGACGTCCGCTTCGACGATTGGCTCCACTCGAAGCCACTCAGCAGGACGCACGTGCTTCGGGGCTCCGTTCCGCTGGTAGTTCTCGAGGCGCATGTTCATGGTGACGAGGTTGAGCGGGAAGAGACCGCACGCCTTGAACCTGGACTTGACGTTCCGCCCGATCCTGCTCGCCTCCCATGCCATACTTGACAACTCGAGGGCCTAGGGCTTACTAATCGTGTAGCAGCCGTCTTCTCCTTCCCCCAACTGCTCCCCGACCAGTCCCCTGAGCTTGCACTTGAACGTTGCGAACACTGCGACGTCGAGGGGCTGGAGGAGGTACGTCGCGTTTGGAGGCAGCACCACGAGCAGGATCTGGAGCTATGCAGCCGCGGCAACCACTCCACTTGAGTAATGTGAGCCACAACCGTCAAGCACGAGAACGAGAGGGCGATGGACACTGCTAGGCACTGATGTAGAGAGAAAATACGGCTATTTCTCAAACAAATGTGTGTTGATGAACCCAGACTCAGATGTGATGACCGCCGCTCCCGGCACAGCACACCCCTCTAGCAGGTCAGATTGAACCGTCTTGCCAGGGAATGCAAACACCGGCGGCACAGCAAAGCCAGCCGCACTACCGCATGCAATAATGGAGAGATGAAAGCTAGTTGTTGGATCCGTGCTCCAGACATTGGACGATCCACTGACAGCCACGACCTTCTTGCTTTTCTTCTGCGTCTGAAACGCAGTCTCGTCCATATTGAAGACGCGGCGACTGTCAATATGCAGCTCAATATACAGTTTCGCTAGCGTGTTGAACAGAGTCGTCATGTCATCACTAACCACACAATTACGCTTCAGGGAGAGCGCCTGAGCGACCCTTCCTGTAAGAGCAGGAAATCGAGCAATAAAGCGTTTGTACCAGCCGTCGCCGGTGCTCCCACCGCACACGAGCGCCGCCACCTCCTGGTCTTTCCGCAATATTGCTGCCCTATCCACTGGGTGGCCGACAATCTGACGTCCGACCACCCAGTCGTAGAGGTGGCGCTCGGCGTTCGGCGGGAGCAGCGGCTTCAGCCCTGGCCGCACTGGGGCAAGCTGCCCACCGTTATTCACGGCGGACACCCACTTGCGTAGCGTTCTCTCAGGTACGTATGCAGTTGCACTTACAACGGATACTGCCTCGCCGCCGCGAACTCTCGCGACAGCCGCGCCCTTCTCCTCGGTTGAATACTTGGGCTCTTTCGAATTGCGCGAATTGGCAGGTGTCGACCGTTTGCCGCCAACCATGCTTCTCAACCAGTCAGAGCGTGTAAATTAATTTGTGAGGTTTTCGTACTTAGTGTTTTTTGTCCAACGAGATATGAAAGATTTCAATGCTGAATTGGGATTGGCCAAATATACCGCGGCCTCAAATTGGTCTGGTGGCCTCGAATTGGTCTTTCCCCTTACCGCTATTTTTTGGTAAAACTCTTCGAAATAGACAGGGAACGCATTTATATCGGATAAGTCATGTCACAAAAAGTTGAACTTCAATTGACCGTCGCTATCCTACTATAGTCAGTTGAAGTTGAGAGAGGGTGAAATCTCCAGTAAAAAATAGACATCCTCAACAAAAGCGGTGAGGCCTACAGATTGGAGGATATTTGTCCATTGCAAGCCAGTGCTTAACACAAAAGCCTCTGAGAGTCCCAAAACGCACCGACAAAAACACACACACAATGCTTCGCGGTGACTGGCCGATGAGGAAATATAACCTAAGATGATTGGGCAAAAAAATAATATAAAAATAGCGCAGCAGACACAGCAGTGTCAGGCGTACCGTCGCCAAAACCATCGAGCACATCTAACGCGCAAGCCCCACTAGTAGCCAGCGCCGAATATATGCCGTTCGAGTACAGCAGGCAACTCATCGAGAAGTGTGCCTCCGCCGTCGCTTTGGAGAGCTGCCTCGACAATCAACACCTCTTCTTGTCGAGAACAGCAAGCTCGCGGTGTGCCAAGTATGTAACGGGAACAGGGGCAAGGACGAGATGCGGTACGTCGTATACAGGTGCAACTCATCGAGTTGTCGGGGAATCGCGCATGGAATTGTGCTTGGGTGGTATTTGAAAACTTAACATGTCATATCAACACTTCAAGCGTGGTGTACGGACACGACGCCCACACATCCATGGTTGCGTCTCCAAAGGAGAGGAAATATCAACCTCGCAATGGAGCGATTCATCAAAGAGAAGACCGACGCCGGCGAAAATCCCCGGCGGATACTAAATGCGATGGCTTTGCACTTCAACATGCCACAGGTAGATCTGAGGGACATACTGCCGCGCGTCCAGTACAAAGTAAGGTAGCAGTGGATGACTGCGCTGTCCGAAAACGTCTACATCGACGATATGAAGCGCTTGGCAACGCAGCATCGCAATCGCCCCGAGATGGACGCTACCACAACGTTTACGTTTGGCGTCAGAACGGGCGATAGTGGTGAACCCTGTCTCGACTTTGGCTCGGACTCTGACCCACTGGCTGTTGGTATTGCCATCAAAACACTCATTCACAGGCTGGATTTCCCCACGAGCTACATGCTTCAAGTCGATACCACTTACAAACTCATCATCAAGGGGTACCCATTGATCGTTGTTGATGTATCTGACATTTGGCGCCATTTCCACCCTGTTTCGTTCTCTTTGGTGTCCGACGTGAAGCAGCCTCAGTGCCACCATACCGTTGAGGCACCTCAGCCCCTGTACGAGCAACTGGCTGGCAGACAGGCCACATTGCGCAACGTCACGATGGACGCGGACGACGCCGAGCGGAATGCGATCGAGACTGTCGCGTCTGGACCCCACAGAGCAACCGATCTTCTTGATGTGCTTCTTCCACGTCATGCAGAACGTGAGGAAGCACACGCCGAGCATGACGCACTCTCAGCGAACGCTGATCTACAGGCATGTGTACAACATTCACTACACTCGGGATCCCATCGAAAAGCAACTGGCGCGGGTCAACGACGCTATCGCCGCATGGCACCACGACGTCAGTTGTCGCGCATTCTCATTTTTCTTTACGACGCAGTAGCTGACAGGTCGCCACGCGAAGTGGTCGTGCAACGACTCGCCCCGAAGAATGGCGAAAATGAACAACCCCCACGGAGACGTACCGAATTTCGCAGGTTGAGCGACACACCCAATCTCGCACTGAACACGTTTCCTGCATAAAATGACCATCCGAACGTTACGAAAAGAAAATATATTTCAGAGACGTTGGCGTCGTTCGTCACACAATGTTCGACATCAAACTGACGCCTCTTCAACCATGCCAGTCGCGACAATGGCAAAGTCCTGGCCCGCGTGGACTGGACGCCCCGCCATAAGAGAGAGTTCTTCTAAAGCAGCAACCAAGCCTGTGGCTGCGACACAATTGTCGCTCGGCAGGTATCAGTACCCGCAAAACCCGCCAGTTATCGTACCTTGTGACAGGTGGCGCCACGACTCGTCGATCCAACCGCAAATCTTATCGCGGTTTGGTCGCTCGAGCTTGAAGCAAGTTCCCGGCGCTTGGGGCTGCGCAATCTGCGCTTGCATGTTCACGTACCACTGCTGGCGAAGCTGGCACTTGAACGGGTAGTTCCAAGCCACACCCGCTTGCTGCAAAACCGGCGTGGCGTGTGGCGGCACACACAGCAACACGACGCCAATTGACTTGACATAGATTTTGACGGCGTCCGTCCAGTGGCCGCTAAAATCGTCCCACATGACGAAGATTGACTCCTGTGGCCACACGCGACCACCGAAATGATGAGCCAGAAAGGCAACAGACAGATCCCCATTCCACCAGCCTTCAATGCAGTGCATTGACGCATTCATAGGGAGTTGTAATGTTAAAACAAGGGAAAATGGTCAATAAACACAGCAATCAAGTAACCACAGTACCTTTGGGGTTGCGTACAGCTCGAGATCGGTCGTGTCCATGATCTCACTCACGTTCTTCGAGACGTGCACTCCCAACCCGCGCCTCTCCTTCATATTGACCGCCTGGACGTCGTCCTTCGTCGATTTCGCCGCCTTGAACACGACGAACAGTGTGTAGCGCGAGCCGGCACTGTCCCCAAGTTCCTTCGATGCACCGCTGCATTTGACCCACACGGTTATCGCGCCGCGCTGGTGGAGTGATATTTTTTTCTTTAACATATTTGAAAAAAATACGGCTAAAAGTCGTAAAATACCACAAAACGTTATAAAGCGAAAATACCGTTAAAACAAGTAACTTACCAGTTTGATCCGCGTTAAATACGACAGTCGCTGCAAACGCTAATGCAACCTCGTTGATGTCTGCCGGGCTGATCTCGCTCTGCCGAGTCGGGAAGCGCATGCTGAACTCGCGCCGGCGCTTGAAGCCGACAATCCACTTGTCCGACGCTCGGGTTGAGCGCCATGTTGGCGAGCATCTGGGGGAAATCCAGAGCATAAGATTGGTTGAAGTACCGCTATGGCTACACTTTGGTGTAAGTATGTCCATTCATCATGCTACCAGAGCGCGCTTACTCCTCGGCGATGACGTCGGGCTTGTCGGTCGCGGCAATGACTGCAGGCATCGTAGGTCTACGGGCGGGTATGGCGGCGCGTCGCGGCGTGGGTTCGGCCATGGAGAGGCTGCGGCGCAGCCACGGGGTCTTGAGCGCGTCGTGGACCGTCATGCGCTCAGCCGGGTCGATACGCAGCAGTCCGTCAGCGAGCGCCAGCAGCTCGTCCGATAGCGGACAGACGGCCGACTGCTCGAGGTACATGGCCTTGAGGTACGAGCGCAGGCCGATGCGGCGGAAGAGCTGGAAGCCGTTGTCGTCGGGCGACGCGGCGTCGAACAGCGGCTTCTTGGTCAGCAGCAGCACGAGGATGAGGCCAACGGCCCACACGTCGGCCTTCTGCATGTCCAACCGCGCCTTGGCACTCTCGTTCGGCACCTCCTTGCACGTGAACAGCTCGGGCGCCGCGTACGCTCGTCGAGAGACAGACACGGCGCTGAGCGGCTGCGGTGCGTTCTCGACGCCCACGAAGATGGCGCGGTCAAAGTCGCCGAGCTTGAGCACGTTCTCGCTCGTGACGAACACGTTCTCGAGCGCCAAGTCGCCGTGCACGATGCCGTTGGCGTGCAGGAAGGCGAGACCGGAGCAGATCTGGAACAGCGAGTCGCATACCTCGGACTCGGTCGGCAGCACGCGCAGCCGCAGACCTTGGACCGGGTCAGCGATGTACGCGTTCATGAGGTTCCCGAGCTCGCAGAACTCGATGATCACGTGCAGCTTGTCGTGGAACGAGTAGTAGCCCGCCAAGTGCACGATGTTCGGGTGTACGCGACCAAGCAGCGCCTCGCAGAAGGTGGAGACGAACACGAGCACCTCGAGCTCAGTGCGCGCGCACCGCAGCGTCTCAGTCGTCACGCGCAGCTTGGTGCACTTGTCCACAAACAAGTACTTGAGCTTCTTGCGCTGCAACTTGACGTCGGCCACGACGTCGACGCGGCGCGCAGGGTCGATGGCGTGGCACAGGTTCCACTCGACTGACAGGCTGCGGAACGCCGTGAAGATGGGCGTCACTGGCTGCGGGACGACGATGCTGTCGCGAACGACGGACCTCCGCCGCGCTGCCGCGTCCACCTTGGCGTGCAGTCCTTCCAGGAACAACGAGCGCTTGGCGTCCTCCTGTCCCGGGGAGCTCTGGCGGATCCCCATCCTGCCTGGTCAACGGCTGTGGCCACAGCTACTGTCTCGCCGCTGTCGGACTGCGAGGCAAGTGCCAGCCATCGGAGAGCACAACGTTCTATTGATAGATGGCGGTTTGGCGTCACGCCAGCTCGCTATTGGCATCCTCAACCGCCAAAGGGTAGAAGCCTTCATGGATGGGGTTGCAGTCAACCCGCGCCTGGATGAGCTGCGACTGCGTCGGGTCCATCAGCGCCGAGTAATCTGGATCGGACGCCAGCTCTGCTGGAGACGGGAAGCCGCTGCGGTCGCTCGTCGCGGCGAATCGCTTCAACGAGTCGCAGTATGCTGTGCCTCCAGCGATGAAGCCCACACCCGGGCTCGAGTCAGCCCACGACCAGAACGAGGACACGTTGGTGTCAACGACGTAGATGGTCGAGAGCGCCGGCGAAAGTGCCGTCACGTTGCGTGGCAGCTCGGTGACGAGAGTGCGTCCGAGGTGCAGCTGGACGAGACTCTCCCCCTGGAACGCTTCCACTGGAACGCTGGAGATCGGAGACCCGTACACCGACAGGTACACCGGCTGCAGACGTACGAGCGAGGCTGGCAGTTCCGTCAAGGCACTGAACTCGGCGTAGACCATCGAGCCAACCGGCCAGAGCTCGTCCAGGTCATCGGGGAACGTGCGGAGGTTTGTAACGACGAACTCAAAGTCGCGGAGCATCGGCGGGAAGTCACGACCAAGTAGTCCCGCTGGTATCTCTCCGTTCGTCATGTTGACTCGCACGAGGAACACGGTGATCATGAGCGGGTGATGCTCTCGCGTGAGCTCCGAGTCGGCTCCCCACTCGACGATGGTCGAGTTGTAGACCTTGAGTCCGTTCAGGCTGCTGAAGTCCTGTAGCATGACGGGGATCTCGAGCGCCGGGCAGTGCTTGACGAGCATCTGGACGGCGGTCGAGCGGTCGAACGCGCTCCACTGCTGTGCGATCTCGAGCCTGGAGCCGTCGATGCCCAGCCGGTAGCAGTTGACCTCGACCAGGTAGCACGACGGCTGAGCGACGCCCCACGGCCGCACCTGCAGCCCGCACTGAGGCAGCGCTGGCATGGCTTCCGCATGGGTATGGAACCCGAGCACGACGATTCCCCATAGCGCGAGCACGTAGTACGCGAACCTGAGCTTCACCCGCTTCTCCAACACTGCGGTTGCCTCGAGCGCTCTCACAGAAGCGAGCGAAACGACTTGAGTCATCTTGGACCTCACGTACCCAGGGTGTTTGTCGCTTGATGACGCCTTCTTTGGCTCTGTCGGGGCCACAGGCAGCACTGCAGCCGACGTTGCCACCCCAGGAACAATGAACGAGCGGTGTAGGCTGGTGTCGACGACTCGATTCGAAGGTGCTACGGTCTGGCCAAGCACAATCTTGATGTTTGTGCTCGTGGACAAGATGCCCATGGAGAACCATACGCGGCTGAACAGGTCGGCTCCTGACATGACGAGCAGCAGCTGCAGCTCGTTCATCGCCCGCGCAGCCCAGTAGTCGTCGTACCACAACTCAGTCGGGAAGCCTTTCATCTCGAAGTCGTATGCGCCGACGTAGTTGGCCAGGGTCACGACCGGGATGCCCACGCTGGCCACGAGATCCAAGATGAGGTCGAGCACGAGTCTCGCGAGGCGCCGGCATCGCTCGTCGTGCCTGAGCACGTGGTGCAGGACTAGCGGCGAGCAGCTGTTGATGACCAAGAGCGCCACGAAGAACTGGTTCACGGACGCTCTGGGCAGCACTGCGCTCATTCTGTATGCCTGGATGGACCGCATCACGATCTCGACGACCTCGCGGACAGTCTGGACGCGGTGGAAGTGCTTGCCCTGGACGCCGAAGAAGCCGTCGCGGTGCAGCAGCTTGTAGTACAAACACCGGGTCAGCGACGCGAGGAACGCGATCGGGTGCCTTCCTCTTGTCGATGTCTGTGCTCGTCGATAATGAGCGCTAGGACCTGAACAGGTGACTAGCGGGGTGAACCGCAGCGACCGCCAGCGAATGGACCCGGTACACATGAGCAGTAGGCTCAGCGCGTGGAAGCCGCCCAGGACGCCGTGCACAGCCGCAATCAAACAGTGGTACGGCGGTGGCATGCCGAGCAGCATGAACTCGAGCACCGTATTGAGATACGTGCCGCTCAGCTGCCAGTAGAAGAGCGCGTAGGCGAGGTTGTAGGCCGCGGCGACGCCGTGCACGGCCAGCAGCGCGAGCCACCAGAGCGCGAGTCGCCACCGCGGCAGCAGCAGCAGCGGCACCTGCACGCCCATGCCAGCGTCCCGGCGAGTATAGTACGTTCTCAATACCATCGCGAACGGCAGCACCCGCAGGCGAGTTCTCCGTCCGTGGTCGTCTGTCTATCATTAGCTGCTCGAGGATGAGTGGCATTTCATCGCGTCCTTTCGTGCTTCACGTATTTCAAATAGGGTACACTGTGCCTTTTCAATCTTTCTTGCCAGCAAAGAAATCGGTACACTGTGCCTTATTCAATCCTGCTTCACCCCCTCCGCCTGTTGGCAGCTTTTTGCTTTGGTGGTGGCTGGAACAGCTTGAGGCGGAATCAAGCGGTGGGAGCGGAAGCGGACGCGATCTCCTTGCACCTGCACGGCTCAGCACCTCTGGGCGGGAGACACGCGCGCACTCACTGTACTCGCTCGCCCACGCTCTTGACGCCTCCTCGATTGCCCAACCCGCCGCGTTCGCAGGCCAGCAAGTAGCAGTCTCGTTTTGAGAAAGGACGGAAAGGAAAGGGACGAGTCGAGTCGGCGGTTAGCATGGCGGAGGACTACGCGCGCTCGCGGCAGTATGCGTACCAGCAGAACTCGAACCTGGTGCTGCAGGCGGACAGCGAGACGCGGCGGCGCGCGGACGAGCCCACGGGCGAGGTCGAGTCGCTCGCCGGCAAGATCTCCTACCGCATGGGCGACCGCGCGCAGCGTGCCAACCCGTACGAGGCCGGCCGCGGCGCGCCGAAGAGCAAGGACAAGAAGAAGCGCGGGACGGACGAGGACGAGCTCGCGGCCGCGCGTAAGAAGGCGCGGCGCGGCGCCGGGGACGGGCAGGGCATCGTGTTCTCGGCCACAGGCGGACTGGCGACCGCGCGATCGGACATTCTGCGCGAGAGCTCGGCCTTGGAGGCGTCCTCGTACGTGCCCAAGAACCCGCAGAGCCAGGAGGCGTACGAGCTCGTGCTGGGCGTCGTGGCGCAGCAGCTCGGCGCGCAGCCGGGCGAGATCCTGGCCGGCGCGGCCGAGGAAGTGCTGTCGATCCTCAAGAACGACGCGTACCGGGACGACGAGAAGGAACGCGAGGTGCAGAAGCTGCTCAAGTTCCTGCCGACCGAGACGTTCAACCAGCTCGTGGTGGCTGGACGGCGCGTCACGGACTTTTACCTGCCGGGTGAAGGCGACCGCGTGCATGGCGACGAGGGCAAGCAAGAGGGCGAGGACGAGGACACCAGTGGACTGGGCGAGGACATGGACAAGGAGATGGGCGTCGCCGTCGTGTTTGATGACGAAGATGAGGAGGAGGAGTCGGATCTGGACGAGGTGCGCGACGAGGATGACGACGACGACGACGAGGAGGAGGACGGCAGCGCGAGAGCTCGGGACAGCGCGTCCAGAAGAGAGGCGATGCGGATGAAGGACAGCTTTGAGGACGAGGACGAGGACGGCGACGCCAAGTACCACCTCGACGTGCACGCGATCGACGCGTTCTGGCTCCAGCGCGAGCTGTCCAAGTTCTACAAGGACGCCGAGGTGAGCGCCAAGCTAGCGGAAGACGTGCTGTCGATCCTCAAGGAGGCCGGGAGTGACTTGAGCGCGTGCGAGAACCGCCTCGTGCTGCTGCTCGACTACGACAAGTTCGACTTCATCAAGCTGCTGCTCACGAACCGCGCCAAGGTGCTGTACTGCACGCGGCTGAAGCAAGTGCAGGACGAGGCCGAGCGTGCGAACGTCGAGGCCGAGATGCTTGGGGACGAGTCGCTCGCGGATGGTGAGGCTCAGGACATTCTGGACCGCCTGCAGTCGACGGCGTCGGCGGATTCGTGGATGCAGGACCGCATCGGCGCCATGGAGATGACGTCGCGTGCCGAGGCCAACAAGCTGCGCAAGCTCCAGCAGAAGAACACTGCTGGAAAGCGCGGCGCAAGCCGCCGTAGCGACGAGGAGGACGACGAGGACGTGGACATGGACAGCGACAGCCGCGGTGCCTCGTCGGAAGCTGCTGCGGCCGCTGCATCCACCGCGACAGCGAACGGTGGCGAGTCGGCCAAGAAGGCACAGCACTACATTGACGTGGAAGCGCTTGCGTTCCAGGACGGCGGCCACTTGATGAGCAACAAGGAGTGCCGCCTGCCCGAAGGCACGTGGCGCGCGCAGAAGAAGGGGTACGAGGAAGTGCACGTGCCGGCGGTGCGGTCCTTGACGTCGGCAAAGGAGGAGGAGGCGCGAATCAAGATCGCGAAGCTCCCCAACTGGGCCCAGCCGGCGTTCAAGAACATGGAGTCGCTCAACCGCGTCCAGTCCAAGATGTACCCGGCGGCGTTCACGACCAGCGACAACTTGTTGCTGTGTGCTCCCACTGGCGCTGGTAAGACCAACGTGGCGATGCTCACGATCCTCCACGAGGTAATGAAGGCTCGCGACGCCGAGACAGGCGAGATCGACCTGAACGCGTTCAAGACCGTGTACGTGGCGCCGATGAAGGCGCTCGTGCAGGAAGTGGTGCTCAACCTGTCGGCTCGCCTGACGAGCGCCTATGGCATCAACGTCCGCGAGTTGTCGGGCGACCAGAACCTGTCGCGCGAGCAGCTCTTCAACACGCAGATCATCGTGACAACCCCCGAGAAGTGGGACATCATCACGCGCAAGGCTGGAGACGACCGCGCGTACACGCAACTCGTGCGCCTGGTGATAATCGACGAGATCCATCTACTCCACGACAGCCGCGGCCCGGTGCTCGAAGCTCTGGTGGCGCGTACGATCCGCAACGTGGAGGCGACGCAGCAGCTTGTCCGCCTCGTCGGTCTGTCGGCGACGCTGCCCAACTACGAGGACGTGGCGGCCTTCCTGCGCGTGGACCCTGCCAAGGGCCTGTTTTACTTTGACAGCAGCTACCGCCCCGTGCCGCTGCAGCAACAGTACATTGGCATCATGGAGAAGAAGGCGGTCAAGCGGTTCGCGCTCATGAACGCCATCTGCTACGAGAAGGTGATGGAGCAGGCGGAGCGCGACAACCAGGTGCTCATCTTTGTACATTCGCGCAAGGAGACGGCGTCGACGGCGCGCGCTCTCCGGGACTTGTTCGTGGAGAATGACACGCTGTCCAAACTGCTGCGCGAGAACTCGGCGTCGAGCGAGATCCTCCGCGAGGAGGGCGAAAAGATCGAGCGCAACGAAGACCTGAAGGATCTGCTGCCGTTCGGCTTTGGAATCCACCACGCCGGCATGAAACGCGCGGACCGAGCGCTGGTCGAGAACGCGTTCGCGGCTGGACACCTCAAGGTGCTCGTGAGCACGGCGACGCTTGCGTGGGGCGTCAACTTGCCCGCGCATACGGTCATCATCAAGGGGACGCAAGTGTACAACGCCGAGCGCAGCGACTGGTGCGAGCTGAGCCCGCTCGACATCCTGCAGATGCTCGGACGCGCAGGCCGCGTTCAGTACGACACGCAGGGCGAAGGCATCATCTTGACGCAGCACTCGCAGCTCACGTACTACTTGTCGCTGATGAACCAGCAGCTCCCGGTCGAGTCGCAGTTGCTCTCTCGGCTCGCAGACCACCTGAACGCCGAGATCGTCGCCGGGAGCGTGCAGACGCTCTCGCAGGCCGCCACCTGGCTCGGGTACACGTACCTGTTTATCCGCATGCTGCGGAACCCGACGCTGTACGGCGTCTCGCCGTCGTACCACCGCGAAGACCCGACGCTGCTGCAGTTCCGGACGGACCTCGCGCACTCGGCGGCTACGATCCTGGCCAAGAACAACCTGATCAAGTACGAGCGTCGCGCGGGGCTGTTCCAGATCACGGCGCTTGGCCGCGTCGCGAGCCACTACTACATTGCGCATGACTCGATCCGGACGTACAACTCGTACCTGAAGCCTCAGATGTCGGACATCGAGATCCTTCGCCTGTTCGCGCTCTCGAACGAGTTTAAGTACGTGTCGGTGCGAGCCGAGGAGAAGCTGGAGCTCGTCAAGCTGCTGGAGCGCGTGCCTGTCCCCGTCAAGGAGTCGCTAGTCGGCGCGGCCACGGGAGGCAACGGCAGCGGTGCGGCCAAGGTGAACGTGCTGCTGCAGGCGTACATCTCTCGGCTGCAGCTCGACGGGTTCGCGCTGCTGGCGGACATGGTCCACATCCACCAGTCGGCCGCCCGTATCTTCCGCGCGCTTTTCGAGATCTGTCTGACCCGCGGCTGGGCCGCGCTATCGGAGCGCATGCTCAACTTCTGTAAGATGGTGGACAAGCGCATGTGGCTGTCGCACTCGCCGCTCCGGCAGTTCTCCCCCGGACTCCCGGAGGGCATCATCAAGCGCCTCGAGCGCAAGGACCTGACGTGGGACAAGTACACGGACCTGGAGCCTGGCGACCTCGGGCAGCTCGTCAACAACCCGTCGATGGGCAAGCAGCTGTACAGCAAGATCCACCAGTTCCCGAAGCTCGAGTTGTCGGCGCACGTGCAGCCGATCACGCGCTCGATGCTCAAGGTCGAGCTGGTGGTGACGCCCGACTTCGAGTTCAACCGCGAGGTGCACGGCAACGCCGAGGGCTTCTGGATCATGGTCGTGGACGTGGACGGCACGCAGCTGCTGCACCACGAGTGGCTGATCATCAAGCGCCGCTTCGCCGCGCAGGAGGTTTACGTGAGCTTCACGATCCCGCTGTTCGAGCCGCTCGCGCCGCTCTACTACATCAAGGTCGTGTCGGACAAGTGGCTCCACTGCGAAAGCACGCTCCCCGTGTCGTTTCACAAGCTCATCCTTCCTCAGAAGAACGCGCCACCGACTGAGCTACTGGACTTGCAGCCGCTTCTCGTGGCACAGGCGCTGCGCAAGCTTGCGGGTGGCAAGGCGCAAAATGCGGATGCCATTCTCGAGTCGCTCGGAGGCTCCAAGAACAAGAAGAGAAGCAAGAAGACCGCTAGGCCGCCAGCTGCGTGGACCTTCACTCGCCTGAACCCGATCCAGACGCAAGTCGCGCCGCGCATCTTGGAGTCGGAGAACAACTTGCTAGTCGCGTCTCCTCCAGGCAGCGGCAAGACGGTGCTGGCGGAGCTCGCTATCATGAAGACGCTCGTACAGCTGGGCCAACCGACGCAAGAGAAGGACGAGGACGATGAAGACGCCGTGGGCGACCACCTGCTCGTGTACCTGACGCCCAAGGAGTCGAGCTGTCGCGAGCGGTTCGATGACTGGAGCGTCAAGTTCGGCGAGGACAGCTACTGGCGCCAGCAGGTGAGCGCGCTGACTGGTGACGCGACGGCTGACCTGCGTCTCCTGGCTCGCGCGAACCTGCTGATCGCCACGCCGACGCAGTGGGACGTCTTGTCGCGGCGCTGGAAGCAGCGCAAGCGCATCCAGCAAGTGCGTCTGCTGCTGCTGGACGAAGCGCACTTCCTTGGCGGAGGCGAGTACGGTCCGACGATGGAGGTGGTCATGTCGCGCATGCGCTTCGTCGGCGCCGAGATGGACAAGAAGCGGAAGGAGCAGGGCGGCGACCCGGGTCTCCGACTGCGCATCGTGGCGTTGGGCAACTCGATGGCGAACGCGCGCGACGTGGGCGAGTGGCTCGGCGCCAGCGCGTCAGACGGCGGCATCTTCAACTTCCACCCGAACGTGAGGCCGCAGCCGCTCGAGATCCGCGTGCAGGGCTTCGACATGAACGACTTCTCGTCGCGCATGCTGGCCATGGCCAAGCCCATGTACAACACGGTGGCGCACCAGACGGCGGCGTCGGGCAAGGCCAAGAAGCGCGCGCTCGTGTTCGTGCCGTCGGACAAGCAGGCGCAGCTGAGCGCGATCGACCTCATGACGTTCGCGCTGGCCGAGAACGACGCAAACAAGTTCGTGGTGCGTCGCGACGCCAAGCTGGCCGAGCTGCCCGTGGACGACGCGGCGCTGTCGCAAACGCTGGCGAGCGGCGTCGGGTACGTGACGGATGCCATGCCCGCGAGGAACCGCGAGCATGTGCTGCAAGCGTTCGCTGCTGGCAAGCTCTCGGTGCTCGTGGTGCCGCATGCGATGGCCTGGGAGCTGCGCAGCTGCGATGTGCGCGCGTTCCTCGTGGTCATCATGGGCACGCAGTTCTACGACGGCAAGGAGCACCGGTACGTCGACTACCAGCTTGCGGACGTGTGGCAGATGACCAAGTTCGCGCGCGAGAGCGAGGAGGACCTGGCGGCGAGCAAGGCATCGGCCGTGAGCACCGTCAAATGTGTGTTGCTCTGTCACGCGTCGCGCAAGAAGTTCTACGCCAAGTTCCTGTACGACCCGCTGCCGGTCGAGTCGCAGCTCGAGCACTTCTTGAGCGACCACGTGAACGCCGAGATCGTGACCAAGACGATCGAGAGCAAGCAGGACGCGGTTGACTATCTCACGTGGACGTTCATGTACCGGCGACTGATGAAGAACCCGAACTACTACAACCTGCAGGGAGCGACGACGGCGCACCTGTCGGACCACCTGTCGGAGCTGGTCGAGACCACGGTGAACGCTTTGGAGGAGTCGCGCTGCATCCAGGTGGTCGAGGAGGACGAGGAGGACGAGGAGGGCGACGGCGGCGAGCGCCTCGCGCCGCTCAACCTCGGCATGATCGCGGCCTACTACTACGTCAAGTACACGACGATCGAGCTGTTCGCGTGCAGTCTCACGGCGACGTCCAAGCTCAAGGCGCTGCTGGCGATCCTGGCATCGGCGACCGAGTTCAGCGACTTGCCGTGCCGCGTGGGCGAAGAGGACCGACTCGAGGCGCTCGCCAAGCACCTCAAGTACCCGGTGGCCACGTCGAACGGGGACTACTCGCCGCCTCACGTCAAGGCGAACGTGCTGCTGCAGGTGCATTTCAGCAAGCAGCACGCTCGGCTGACCCGTGCGCTGCGCAAGGACCTGGACTACGTGCTGACCCACGCCGTTCGTCTGCTGCACGCGATGGTGGACGTCATCAGCTCGAACGGATGGCTCAAGCCGGCGCTGGCGGCCATGGACCTGGCGCAGATGGTCGTGCAGGCCCAATGGAGCAGCGACTCGTCGCTGCTGCAGATCCCATTCTTCGACAAGGAGACGCTCGAGAGGCTCGAGCGCCTGGAGCTCGCGGACGAGGTCGAGACGCCCGTGGACATCCTGAGCATGGACGACAAGGCGCGGCTGGAGCTGCTGCCGCCGTCCAAGCTCGACAAGGCGCAGATGTCGGCGGTCGCGGCCTTCTGCAACTCGTTCCCGGACGTGAATGTGAGCGTCAAGGTGGCACAGGGCGGCAAGAACCTCCCGAGCGGCTCGGCCGTCGGCGTGCAGGTCGTGCTGGAGCGCGAAGGCGCCGACGAGGACGAGGACGAGGCCGAGGAGGACGCGCTCGGACTCGTGCACGCGCGACTGTACCCGGTCAAGAAGGCGGCCAATTGGTGGGTCGTGCTGGGCGACGCGAGCAAGAACGCCGTGCTCGCCATCAAGCGCGTGCCGTTCGCCGGCCCACGCGCCAACGTGCAACTGCAAGTGGCGGCGCCGGCGCTGCCCGGCGACTACTCGTTCCAGCTGTACGTCGTGTGCGACGGCTACGCGGGCTGCGATCTTGAGAACGAGGTGGCCATGCAGATCGTGGACGCGGGTGACCGCACGGACGAGGGCGACGAGGAGGAGGACGAGGAGGAGGACGAGTGAAGGCAGTGACAGGGGGAACCGCTTGGGTCCTGGCCGTCGTCATGAGCATCGAGACACTTTGCCATAGTTACATTTACGATCTGGCTCCTGATGCCGTCTAGGATGTGGACACTTCAGCCAGGTACAGGGACAGCGAGAGCTTACACGCGCATAGATAACAGCCCGACATCTTCACGATGAGACCTCGTCGACTGATGCCGAGGTCGAGGCGGCCGTCTCGGGCTCTTCCTCCTCCGTCTCGCTCGCCGCGGGCTTCTTCTGTCCCCGCAGAGGCGTCGTCTTGGCCTTGAGCTTGCGCGCTGCCTCTGCCGACGCAGCCGTGAAGAAGCCCGCGGCCCTGGACACGCCTGCATGTAAGTGCTTGGGCACCTGGAGGCTTGTACTACTGCTACTGGGCTTGCCAACAGCAGAGTAGCTTGCTCCGAGCCGCATCGAAGCCGGCGCGCTCTTGGTCTCTCCGCCGCCACCTGGACTACCCAGGAAGCTCTCCTCGCTCGTCACTGTCCCGCTCGAGCTCGACCGGAAGAGCAGCAGCTTGTGGCCGAACCGGCCGCGCGCATTGCGCAGCGAGTCCAAGGCTGGGGCAGCAAGACTCAGCCGCGCAGCGAACGCCAAGCTCTGGCGCCGATGCCGAGGACCCATAGCATCCGACTTGCGCCGATTACAGTCCTCGTCATCGCTCGAGAAGTCCCCATCATCGTCGACTTCTAGGTGCCGCGTACTAGCCGTAGCCATGGAGCTGATGGTGCGTGCGCGCTGCTTGATGCTCGCGACGGCTGCGTGGACTCCTGAGGAGGTCGCGCCAGCGTATGAACGCGCCTTGAGCCGTCCCCAAAGCGGCGTCGCCACCACCGCCGCGCTATTAGCAGCAGCAGCTTCTTCAGGCTCGCCAGCGTCGCTGGGAGCCTCGTCCGACTCGAGGCTGCTGCTCTCCTCCTCCTCCTCCTCCTCCTCCTGGTCGCTGTCTGCCCACCACGCGAGCTCGCCAGGCGGCGGACGCTCCACCGCAGCCCAAAAAGACTCGGCGTCGACCGCCTCCACCTCTTCATCGCTCTCCTGTCCTTCACCTTCCGCTTCCACTTGTCCATCGCTGCCGCTCTCCACAGTGTTCACAACGTCTGCCGGCGGCGTCTGGTCAACCTCTTGCGCGTCTCTCTTCTCCACAGCACAGTCCGCGTCGTGCTGCTCTTCCTCATCGCCAGGGAAGAAGCCCGCGCCGTCGTCACTCGCGTCCGAGCACGGAGAGATGAGGCTCCACAACGCCGCGTCATCCGCCGGTCGCGCGCTGGTTAACAGCAGCGACAGCGGATGCTCCTCCGCCTCTGGCTCAGTCTCCATCACCCGCGCCGAGTCGCTCGCAAACGCCTTGGCCTCCGCCTCACGAACACAACACCGCGGAGATGCCAACGCGTCCATCTCGCCCGTTTAACCAGCAGCTGCGCCGCTTCTCGCCGTCGCTCTTAGAACTCGGGGTCGCCGCAAATGAAAGCGGCGGGACGACCGCCGAGAGCGCCGAGAGCGCCGAGCCTAGAGGTCAGAGCCTAGAGCACAGAGACGAGCGGCCGCCGAGCGGCAGGAGTCCAGGCTGGACGGCGACTCGATGGAGCGGAGGCGTCGCTTTGGAACTTCCAAGTGTCGGGCACGAGGTGTCGCGAGGGCGATTTGACTTGGCGTTTGTAAGGAGGCGCGACGGGCGAGAAAGGCGCAGAGGCGGGCGAATCAGACGGAACGCTATGTGAACAAGAATCGCTGACGGAAAACTATTTTGTGCAAGAGATTAGTTTATGTAGGTGTTATTTGAAACGACATGAACTTATGTGGAATCAAGTTGTTCAATATATGCTAAATGAAGGTGGAGGGAAGACGAGACGGGCAGAGGCGTCGCCAGCTGCGTCGCCAGCCAGCTAAATACGGGTGACGTTGTCGTCACGAGTACGAAAATAAATACTGCGCTAGAATATGGACGAGATCGCGACGAACAGCAAAGCACATGGAGACGTACGCAAGCCTCCAAGGCTAACGAATCATGGGCGGCAAGCCGCCTCGTCGAATGCAGGGGCGACTAGCCTTGGTAGTGACCAGCCAGCAAGTTAGAGTCCGTGTCGGTCGGTCTCACCGGAGTTCCTGGGCTTGCCATCTTCCAATTTGCGCGGCCAGCAGCACATCTCGACCTCCTCCACCTCCAACGCAAGATGCCGTTCGTGTACGTGACCAGCAGCGTCGCTCGCGCCGGCGTCAACTCCAGCGCGACCAAGCGCTTGATCGCAGAGGCTGCGGCGTCGGCACTCGAACGTCCGTTGGTCCACGTCGTCGTCCAGCTGGACCTGGACCAGGACATGTTCGCTTCAGTCCGAGGAGGTACCGCCAAGCTGCTTGTTGCTGGCTGCTTGGTGCGATCGCGAGAGCTTGACTGGGTTTGTACTGACGACACTTGTGTGGACAGCCGTGCGCCTTCATCCACGTGCGCAGCATCGGCCGCGTCGACGCCGAGTGGAACCCCAAGACGGTGGCCAAGCTGTCCGACGCGGTCGCCGAGTCGCTCAAGCTGCCGCTCGACCGCGTCTTCGTGCGCGTCGAGGAGGTCGCCGCCCGGGACTGGGGCATGAACGGCAAGACCGCCGCCTGAGCGGGGCCGTAGTCGGATCGCAGGCGTCGTAGAGATCGAGTTCATTGCGGATGAATGCAGTTTGAAGAGCTCTTGAGATCACCACCTTGCTTGCATTGAACACTTCACAATTTATTGATATTTTACATATATCAATGTATGAAGTGTTGATTATAGACATTACGTTTGCCGAATACTAGTAAATTAAAGGATTAATATAATCAAACAGTTATCTCGTGATTGCGTGCGTCGCTTGGCTCACGTCAGCTGGTGCTTCATTTGCCGATCTCGCGGTTGCATCGCTCGCCGCATTCTTCCTTCTCCCCCCAACCACCACCCCCGCCAGAGATGCCGTACATCTGCGTGACGAGCAACGTGCCCGCGAGCGGCGTGCAGCTGGGGCTGGCGCTGTCGTCCGTCTCCAAGGCGCTGGCCGAGGCGCTGGCCAAGCCGGAGCAGGTCGTCATGGTGCACCTGGCGCTGGACACGCCCATGCTCTTCCAGGCCTCGGACGACGTAAGCCGGCGCCGCTTCTACTGCTGCTAACATAACACCACGAAGTACACTCACTGACGGGCTGGTACTGCTGGAGCAGCCGTGCGCCATGATCCAACTGCGCAGCATCGGCAAGATCGACCCCGAGACGAACGCCAAGGTAACGAAGCTGACTCTGCAGGCTTGGTGGTGTCGTAGGCCTCATGGGTGTGGAAATGACAGACGGCGGCCGCGCTGACGGCGACCGTGAGCGCGGCGTTGGGCGTCCCTGCCGCCCGCGTCTTTATGACCTTTGACGACGTGCCGCGCACCAACTTCGCGCGCGACGGAGCCCTCATCCCCGAGCGCAAGTAGTGATAGCCACCACGCCTTGGGCTGTTGATGGATAATGCAACTGCATACACTCCCCGTGTCCACGCTCCTTTCAGGGGATCTGCATGCTGCAATTGCTCCCCATCTTTCAGGCAGAAGTGGGCCAGCCGACCCAGGCGAGCTCTGCCAGCACCAGGACCAAGCTACGGCTCCACTTTGATGGAGGGGCGTGTATAAACCCTGGGCAGGAGGTAGCGGCTGGTGCGTCTCCCAACTCAGGGCCAGCAAGGGGCGCTGGACGCTCCTATCGACCGGCTATCTCTACACGGGGCCGTGCGCGACCAACAACGAGAGCGAAGTCAAAGGCCTGCGAGCGGGCCTGGACCACCTTCGTCGGACGATCGAGCGTCCGGACCACGAGCTTGAGATCAGAGGGGACAGCTCGCTCCTCATCGACGCCTTCCGAGGCCGGAACCGCATCACGGCCACGACTCTCACACCGCACATCAGCGCGATCAAGGCCCTGGTAGGGGCGTATGCGGCAGTGGAATGGACTCGCGTCAAGCGCAACAACAACACGGCGGCCGGCTACCTGGCCAACCTAGCAATGGACGCGAGAGCCTCCGGAGTCGTCTCGCCACCACCAAGGCCGGGCGACACCCAGCGACAATCACGGGTACAGCAGTTGGTAGAGCAAGACCATCTAGCAGCAACCAGGCCGGAAGCGTTACCGCTACCGCTTCTGATCGCCAGGATGCAGACGTTCTTGAGGTCGGCCTATACTCCACGCATGATGATCGTCATCATCATCGTGTCCATGCGCCGTGCGCCATGCTTGTCAACAACTGAGGTGACGTAAACGGTCGGAATACGATAGCGAGTTCAGCTGACGTCTTCGTCAACCGACCACCCGCCGATCCGGTCCGCATCCGGTCCGCGACGACGGACTCGCACACACATTCCACAATTCGCATCCAAGCGGCAAGATCTCCTCTTTCCTCCTACCAACCACCCCACGATGCCGTTCGTCCGCGTGACCAGCAACGTGCCCAAGGCGAGTGTGGACGCCAACGCGGTGGTGCGCGCGCTGTCCAAGAGCCTCTCGGTCATCCTGGACCGCCCGGAGCAGTATGTCATGGCGCAGCTGGAGCTCGAGGTCCCCATGCTCTTCCAGGGTACCGACGCGGTGGGTCGCTCTCTCTCTCTCTCTCTCTCTCTCTCTCACGTCTCTTGTCAGCATCGTGCGGCTCGCTGACTTGGATGCTGTGCCTGTGTGTTACTCCGACAGCCGTGCGCGTTCGTGCACATCCGCAGCATCGGCAAGATCAGCGCCGAGAAGAACCCGGCGACTGTCAAGGCGCTGACTGACACGGTGGCGAGCGAGCTAGGCGTGTCCGCGGCCCGCGTGTTCGTCAACCTGGACGACATCGCCCCGCACAACTGGGGCATGGGCGGCGAGGTGTTCTAGCTCGGCAAGTGTCCTCCACAGCAGAGCACGCACCACCCGATTGGAGGCAGCAAGCCGACTGATGTCAACCGAGCGCTCTCACAGCTGTGTTGCGGGCTCAATCACGACTTCGAAGCCCTCCATTCACGATCAATACGCTCTTCAAAACCACGGTCTCCCTTGCTCTTTGCCGCGCCTTCATGCCAGCTTGCTGCTGCTCTCTTCGTGCAGGTCTAGAGCTGTTGGCACCCCGGATCGCGAGCCTCCTTCACATCCGCTCGAGTCCCTCCTTCAACGAGGACGGCGCGTAATCCAAACAGGTGACGTAAACGCAGATGGCACCTCGATCTGCCCGGCCAAAGACCAAGACCGACGACTCACTCACTCCTCAATTCCCCTCGACCTTCCTCCACAATCCAGCAGCACCAGCAACTTCCAGTCAATGCCGTTCGTCCGCGTGTCCAGCAACGTGCCCTCGGCGAACGTGGACGTTAACGCGGCCATTCGCGCGCTGTCCAAGAGCCTGTCGGTGATCCTGGACCGCCCGGAGCCGCATGTGATGGCGCAGCTCGACTTGGACGTTCCGATGCTCTTCCAGGGCACCGACGCGGTAGGTTTTCACTGTCACTGAGCGGATACCCGCGATGTCCAAGCGCTGACCCGCCTGTGTCCTCTCCAGCCTTGCGCGTTCGTGCACATCCGCAGCATTGGCAAGATCAGTCCCGACAAGAACCCGACGACCGTCAAGGCGCTGACTGAGACTGTCACGAGCGAGCTGGGCGTGCCTGCGGGTCGCGTGTTCGTCAACCTGGACGACATTGACGCGGCCAACTGGGGCGCCAACGGCTCGGTCGTCTCGGCGCTCTAGCGCGCAGACGCCTTCGCGTCTAGACCCGCACACGCACATTGCCCTCGTGTTCGTCGCACATGGTCGTCATGTTGGCACATTGGACCTCATAATCCACCAGATCTTTAACAATTACATAAGGATACTTGATATTAGAGTTGCAACGATGGCGGTATTTCTATGAACAACTCCTTCAAAAGAGTATAAAGTAGGATGAAGATCAATACATACAGGTCGTATCGTGGCGGATCTGGAGCTTCGGACGCTCGCCATTCGAGAAATCGCCGCCACGAGCACGACTCGCTCCTGATCCCCTACGTTCTGCACCACCACCCGACCGCCATGCCGTACGTCCGCGTGTCCAGCAACGTGTCCAAGGCCAGCGTGGACGCGAACGAGGCGGTGCGCGCGCTGTCCAAGGCCGTGTCGGAGGCGCTGGGCAAGCCGGAGCAGTACGTGATGGCGCAGCTGGAGCTGGGCGTGCCCATGCTCTTCCAGGGCATTGACGCGGTGCGTTCACCTCTCATTCCAGTCGGGCACTACCTTTGAGTGAACATTGTGGCATCGCTGGCGTTTGATCTACACAATGACAGCCGTGCGCATTCATCCACCTGCGCAGCATCGGCAAGATCAGCGCGGAGCTGAACCCCGCGACGGCCAAGGCGCTGACCGAGACCGTCGCCGCTTCCCTCCACGTGCCCACCGACCGCGTCTTCATGAACCTGGACGACGTGGCGCGCCACAACTGGGCCATGGGCGGCAACACCTTCTAAGCCGGCGAGCATGTAGCTTGGATCCGAGCCTTGATGCATAAATCGCAATAATTCAATTTGCACCGGTAAACGGGTAAATGGGTCGGGTTTGACGCGGGTCGGGTGGGTCCACCGACCCGGGTGGGTTTCGACCCGGGACGTCTCCGCCAACAGATATCAACACCCGCTCGGTTTTCAGCCGCTCGCTTGTCGGCCGCCTTCACACAGAAGAACTCCCTCTCTTGCTGACTCCTGACCACCATGCCGGTACGCCTCGCGCTCTCTCTCTCTCGGCTGTAGGACGGGCCTCTACCTCGTGGACCCGTGTCCCTGCTGTCGCCTCTCCTCCAGCGCTCCTAACGCGCCAATCGCGGTATCTAACCGACGACTGTGGACTTCAAACCGAGCAGATCCGTCAGTTCCAGATCGTCGGCCGCAAGGCCCCCACGGACAAGGAGCCCAACCCGCCGGCGTACCGCATGAAGCTGTTCGCGCCCAACGAGGTGCTCGCCAAGTCGCGCTTCTGGTACTTCCTGCACCAGATGAAGAAGATGAAGAAGACCACGGGCGAGATCCTCGACATCAACGAGGTCAGTCGCCGTCTCCACCTCTTCAACGCCTTCCAGTCGGCAGCCGGTCGCCCCGCGCTCGCTTGTCCGTGAGGAAGAGAGTCACTCTCGACTGACCGGACTAGCTGGCAGAGCACGGGGGTTCCTCAAAGCTCGGGCGGGGACCAATGCGGCTCCGTTCCCTTCCTCCTAGCGACACTAGAAGCGCCTTGCTTGCCACGAGAGCGGAGGGCCCTCGTGCCTCTCCGCTCCAGCTTGCTTGCCGCTTGTCGCTAGTCGAGATCGCGGTGAGATCCGTTGTTTAGCGCCTTGGAGCGACCAGACAGCAGCGCTCCACCTCTCGTGTAAGCACTGCCTCAGTGTCTGGAGGGCAAGGGGCGATCTCCCTAGTGGTCCGCCCTTGGCTCTTCGGCCTGGATCTAAACAACGGCATCTCCCGCTCGATCGGGGACCGGCTGCAGGCCTTCGATGGCCTTGTAAAGACCAGCAGAAGCCGACGTCTAACTCTTCTCCTTGTCTCGATGCCAACAGCTCACGGAGAAGAACAAGCGCATCGTCAAGAACTACGGCATCTGGATCCGCTACAACTCGCGCAGCGGCACGCACAACATGTACAAGGAGTACCGCGACGTGACGCTGTGCGGCGCCGTGGAGCAGCTGTACTCGGAGCTCGCGGGTCGCCACCGCGCGCGTCCTCGCTCGATCCAGATCATGCGCACCTCCATCCTGGCCGCCAAGGACACCAAGAAGCCGTCGACGCACCAGTTCCACAACGCGCACATCAAGTTCCCGCTCACGCACCGCCTGCCGCGCCCGGCTAACAAGGCGCAGCACTCGGTGTTCAAGGCCTCGCGCCCCAGCACCTTCCGCGGTTAAGCGCCAGCTGCCATTGGAGCGCAGCGGATGGCTCGGCTGGCTTACAGCTGCAGTCACCGCCGTCAATGGAGCAGCGCGCGTTGGCTTGCCAACCGGTCCATGACACGATAAGAGAGAGGTTTTCGACCACACATGGAGCGTTCTTATTGCGTTTGGAGAGCTCCTGGATGGGTCATACTGGCCGTTCTTATCTGTTGGAGAGCTCCTCGAGTCGGGAGTAAAGCCGACGAAGGTGTCGACGCTGCTGGGCCACGTACTCCACCACCATTCCACACTGATCGCAGTCTTGGCCGCCTTCAGTCGACACGTCCAGCTTCTCAAGCCGCGTCTTCACGAGCTCCAGCGCTGCATCCACTTCTTCCAGACTGACGGTCTTGTCCTGAAGCCTCTCGATGCTCAGAGCTCGCTCAGGGGCGACGGCGAACGGCGCCAAGTGAGCGAGCCGAGCGACGTCGGCAACGTCATCCGCGTCGACGCAGACATCCCAGCGCCACGAGTACACGCCCATCAGCTCTAGCTTGGAGGCCAGTCGCTGTCTGAGGCCCATACTACGCGGTTCATCCGCTTGGAGACCGGCGGAGAAGTCGACGCGCAGGTGAGCGCAGTCGTGGCTGTTGTCCGCGAGCACGAAGCCGTGGTAGAGCAGGTAGATGTAGTTGGGCTGTCCGTAGTTCTCGACCACTTGCTCGCCGGCTTGGAACGTCCACGACGCGCGAGTGTCAGCGAACTGGCCGTCTTCGCCCGCTAGTTGAGTCTCGTGGGCCTTGTGAACCTTATTCGGCGCTAGTTCACGGCAGTTGACCATATCTAGCAGCGGCACGAGGTGACGCTGGCCGCCCCACCAGATACTACGCGAGTCCAGGACCACAGTCGCCCACATATACCGATCAAGCGTGAGCCACTCGACTCCAACCGCATTGTCCAGCGTCTTCAAAGCCCTTGTAAGCGACTTGAATGCTTCCTGGACTCGTCGCTGGTAGTTCTGGACCAATGGCAACAAGTCTGTCCGCGCTAGGAGCTTCATCTCGGGTCCATCTTGAGGGTAGAACAGCGGGGAACCCATGCGTCCTGCATCCATCGACGGCAGCATGTCGAGGTACGGCTTCCAGCGGGACTGCTCGCTCCGCGGACCGAACTTTTCGTCCAGCAAATGCAGCGTAAGCCAGTTGTCGGCGGTGTGCTCGCTTCCCAACGCGCGGGCGACTTGTGATAGCCAAAGTGGAGGCGACTGCACCGCCGACCGGACGTTCATGACCGCGTCGACTGGCACTCGGAGGTAGACGTCGCCTTGTTCGAGCGGCTTGGTGGCGAACGTGCCATAGCCGACGACGTCGTCGACGTAACGCAGCTCCAGGTGGTTGATTGGGAACGCGAGCGACTCGATCCACTGCTTGAAACGCTCAAGTCGGTCGCCATGCGGTGGAAACGTCTCAGTACCGGCTTCTGACTGCTTGGAATCCCTTGCTTCGGACTGGCTGGGAGCGGCAGCATCGCTGTCGCCTGTAGCGTCTCGAATCTGCTGCTCGAGACTTGATACTGCCGCGATCAGCACCCGCTTGCGACTCAATCGGAGGCGAATCGCGTGCTCGTTGGTCTCGACAGTTCGAGGATCATCAGTCTCCATCGTTGTCAGCTCTCGCAGCAGTTGTTCGTCTTGGTTCGCTGTCGTAGGGTACGCTGCAAGCTGATCTCGCACTGCATCGACGGCGAACTGAGACATACTCATAATCAAGCTATCGTCCTCCATATTGGACGCATCGTGGTCGAGAAAACACTTGGCGTACTGCTCCACTCGCCTGCAGTCACTTGTCAACTGCTCAATGCTCGTGCGATACAGCTTCGCGTACATCTGAGCCAGCGGAGCCTCTCGAATACTGCAAAACAGAACGCAGGCGCCAGTTAGTCGAGTGACCATACCGCCAACTTGGTCTTTACCATCGTACATACCTCCCGTCAGTTGAAATGCATACGCTGGGGCGATCAGCAACCCCAAAGTGGCGTAAGACGCGCATCTTCATCTCGAGAACGTCATCGTCGCCATCACTTCCAGGTGAGCCAAGAGTCGGAAGCCGCACCATTGCGCAGTCGAACGGGTTGTTCGGCATGAGGAACCCATGATACAGGAAGTAGACGTAGTTGTCGTTGTCCCCGTAGTCCTCGAACACTTGCTGCGCTTCTTTAGTGTCGCGGTCGGCTCGGATGACCATCCCGATGTCCTGAAGCTCGTGGAAATCGAGGAAGTGACGGCCATTATCGTGAATTCGAGCTTGGGAATGCGCCTGACCGTTGAAAAAGTCGCCGAACGGCACGAGGAAGCGGCGACCGCGGATGGAGAACGCGCGCGAGTTGACCAGGAACCGAGCCCATTGGTACTGGAGCATTGTGTTCGCTTGGCTGTCGGATTTGGTGGTCAGGAGGCGGCCGAAGAGGCGATTGAAGCGGCGGAAGGCACGTTGAGCGGCCGAACGCTCGGCAAGAGCGGTCGTGATCATGTGAGGGTCTTGTAGCTGCTCGACGAGGTCGTCACTGATGAAGAACAGCGGTGATGCAGCTTCAACATGGACATTGCCCATGAGTTGAGGCATTTGTGGGAGGAGATCGAGGTAGGGTGACCAGCGAGATGCCGGCCCTTGGAGCTGCTCCAGTAGTAGGAACGCAGTCAACAGCTCGTCTTCTTGGTCTTGTAGTAATCTGAGCTTCTTGAGCACGTTGGGAGCTGTAGGAGACTTGAAAATGGTGTCTGCGCACCTATCAAAAACGATGTCAACAACGCAATGTTAGCATTTTGCAATGTTGCAGATCGTTCATCGCAGACGCTGGACCAACATGACGATGTCCTTGGGCACGAACAGCATCTCGTCGCCTTGTCGGATGCTTTTCCGTGCGATGACCCCCTTCCCCATGCCAGGGAAGGCCGCGACGCTCACGTTGTCTGCCCGGCCGCCTGCCGCTTGGAACCACTCCAGGAAGCGGTCGGCCGCCTCCGCATCGCTCGCTGGCGGCGTCCCCAGCGACGTCACAGCGAGCGCGAGCGCGATACAAGCCGTAGTAATGGCGATCGCGGCCAGCTGCTGCTTGCTCTTCGTCTTGTTGCCTCGACCGGAGGGTTTCTTGTGTGCTGGATCGACAGGCTTGGAGCTGTTGGCGTTGCTCTTCGCCTCCTTCCGCGCATGCGACCGCGACGTTGCAGCCGCCCCGCCACTGCCGCCATGTCGACGCGTGGACATACACGAGCTTGCTGGGAGGCCAGTAGAACCAGCGCCACCGTTGAGCGGCAACACACGCCGCCGCATGCTCTCCG
>JAADXY010000282.1:0-30231 GCA_023338065.1 Phytopythium montanum
CGAGGCGAAGCAACAAGAAGGTGGAGACTTGTGTACTTGGACGTAGATTCGCAACTGTTTAGCCTACTTCAGCAGCGGACGAGGGCTCTCTCCCTATCCACTCATCCACTTCTGCTTACCTACCCCCTGGGTTCAGGCCGGCTGCATCCGCCAGCTGTGTCAGCCATCTGTTCCTCTGAGCTGGCTTTATCTGGTCTCGACCCGACGACGATCAGTCATCACCGATCTGGTTCAATTTTGATTGTCGATCCGCGATCTGGTCCTTGGCTGGTGATCTGCGATCGGGTCTCGGTCACTGATCCGTGATCTGGTCTGGACCGCTGATCTGCGATCTCGACTGTGATCGGCGATCTGACCGTTGACCACTGATCGGCGATCCGACCCTTGCTCGTCGATCCGCGATCTGGTTCTTGATTGGAGATCCGCGATCCGATCCTCGATCGGCGATCCGATCGCCGACCAGTGATCTGCGGTCTGGTCCTTGATCTACGATCTGCGATCAGGCTCCTTATCCGCGATCCGCAGCCTGGTTCTCGATTGGCGGTCTGCGATCTGGTCCTGGATCAGTGATCTTCGACCTGGTGTGATCGGTGATCGGACCACTGACTGCTGATCTGCGATCCAGTCTTCGATCTGTGATATGTGATCTGATTCTGGTCCGCGAGCCGTGATCTAGTCAGTGATCGTTTGATCTGATCACTGACCTTAGATCGACAACCAGGTTTGACCGTAACCGGGTACGCGGGGTACCCCGGGTACCACTGTCGTGGACCTCCCAGGTGAGGTTCCCTGTCGCTCGGGCTGGTGGCGGCGATCTCCTCTGTCGCTTTGCCACAGAAGTTCGACACGCGATGCATCCTGCCGACTTTAAGTCGGGGCGTCAGTCGCTCACGGTGTAGAGCTGCATTACCGCGAAGGGCGTCGGCCCGATTTAGTTTTGTGACGAGTCCCTCGCTTTAGACTACTACCGCAAGCTGATGTGCCAGGAGATACCGGCGGCGAGAGCGTGACTTGGCCTCCGCGAGCCGAACCTTTTTGTTCACGATGGGTCGCCCGCCCACCAAGCGAACGCCAGGAAAGGCACAGTCGAGGATTTAGATCTGATAGACATAGGCCATCCGCCACAGAGTCCAGACCTAAGTCCTATTGAAAATCTGTGGGCCATCATGAAGCAGGAGCTGCACAAGACTCCGGCCACGAGCATCCCAGACCTGAAGATCAAGCTTAAGCACATCTGGCTGAACATCAACGACGACATCGTGAAGCGCTGTGTCTAGTTGAGGCCGCACCGTCTGAACATCGTCGTCGACAAGAAGGGCGGTCACACCAAGTATTAGTAATGTTGCTGCACACTCTGATACATACAAAAATCAAGTATAGCAAAAAGGGATGCAAACTCTTTGTGACGACAAATTCGACTACTCCTCGTTGGCGGAAGAACTAGTCGTCACTGAGAAACGCTGTTTGACATGCTTGTTTATCACGCCATTTTGAGAGGGTTGCGCAATTTTCGCGCCAAAATACGAGGTTTCGATGAAGTTACGGCACAAAAACTGATTTTTTTAATGGAAGATGCAAACTTCTTACACTAGCTGTACACATTTACCCAACCAATTTGAAATGGTTTCATAGCAAAATGGGGCAGAATACACAGAAAATGGAAATGCGATTGTGCACCGAAGTAAAAGACGTGCTAGACTTTAAGCATAAAATTACCACAAAACTCGTGTAGACCGATTTTATGCGCGCTCGCGTGCTCTTCATCTCAAACATGATGCTTCCTGTATGCGCTAACACCGAGAGGTAAGCTGGATCAACTAAAGTCAGTATTTTCGGACTTGGTCACTTGATCCAAGTGCGCTCCACCATCGCAATATGTCAGCACACAAACGCAAACAAGCAGTACGTGCTCGACGTGGCAGTGCCTCCTAGCAACCCCTCGCTGGCTATGGCCGAACACAATTACGTCCTGCAGTACACCGCATACCGCCTGATCAAGATCGGCCGCTCCGTTAATCTGAAACGGGGTGGTGCTTGTGTGGGGTCATCCAAGGTGTCGAGTGAGCGAGATGCGTGGTACAATTGAGGTAAATCTGAAGGAGAAATACACGTTAACCTTGGCTTAGGTCCATACTTTGTTGCTGCTGGTCAAGGGCATGTCGAAGACAACCAACAGACGTATGGGGTTGGCGTTCACGGTGAAGCATACGCGTGTGGAGCAAGTGACCAGCAACGATGAGGCATACACTCTTCCCTGAGAGAGGCGACAGGGTTTCGCGTCGCATCACACAACGCACCAGCGCGACGGCGACACGATCGATTCCTTTGATGATACAAACGCCAACTTGTGCACAAAAGCGTTCGTATAGCCGCACCAAGCTCAGGGTGAATACCGTGATCTAGATGCCGTCGTCGCTCGGCAAAAACCCTCCAGATTCAACGCGCTGTCACCTCGATTACCGGGCTCAGCGTCCACCAGATCCAGCGCGACAGAATCCGCGTGGAATGCAACGCCACCTACGTCCAAAAGGTATACTGCAAGGCGACGCAGACGGCTGCCGTAACCTCGACCCACATCACGAAGAAGAGTGTGATTGTATTTGACAACTCACCATGCGACGGCCAGACTGTGGGGCGAGTGTTCGATTCCGACCTCTTGCGTCTCCTCCTTCTCGACCCCAACTCGCCGATGTGCTACCCCATTGAGGGTTGTTTCAGCTTCCGGAAGCCAAGTCAAGATCTTCCTGGCGCTCATCAGCCACAATATCCGCGCGTGGCCTCCGTTTGTCGATGCCGATGGCAATCGATCCACCATAAACGACTCAAGGAAGAGCTTTGGGGGCGAGCAGCCCGGTTGAAATACACAACATACTGTGCATCTAGTGAGCTGCGTGTGTGTGATTTGAGCTGAAGGCGAGCACACTGACGACAAGGAATATGACACGTAGGTTTTCGCTGCCCAAGGCCGGGTTGCAATTGTCTAAGTTTGGGATGCAACGAATTGGAGGTATTTTCGCTCGATTATATGTTTGGCGCTTGAATGGTTCGAATTCAGTCAACATTAGGCCCAGAGCTAAAAAAATAGCCCGATATCGCCAAATCACTGTGGTGTATTGTGAACAATGATGTTTTTTATGAGACAACGATGGATGGCGCCAACGGCAGAGGTATTGAAATAATAGTCTATAACTCATCTAAGAGTATATCTTTGTACATTTTACACAGAGTACTTGTAAAAGCCGGGATCTTCAACGACAAAGCTTACATATCCGCAATGAGATCGAATAAAAAAATATGTATGGCTTCCTCATCGTGAGGCGCTATCAATTTAGCTCAAATCCATCGCGATGTTCGCAAATACCCTATCGTGTTCTTCGTGCTGGCCATCGCGGCAAGCAACGTGGGGTTGCTGCCGCGCAGACTTCTTGAAGATATACTGTACATTTTGATGAGCGAGTAGACCACGCGTTCGACAAAGTTGAGCGAGTGTCAGTGTCATGATGCTCGCGCAAGGTCGGTGAAGGAGGATTGGAGACACATTGAGCGAAAAGTTATGTTTAACATAATTAGGGAGTTAAACATTCAATGCACTGGTTTATAGAGGTTCATAGTTGTCGCATCATATTAAGCGCACCACGCCGAGATTGCGGTGATTTTGAATAACATCAGGAATTGTGATAAATCTCAGTCTATTTTTTTAAATTGAGCATGAGAAACAAAGCATATGAAGACGAGTATGGTGTTCATTTTTTCAAAATTTAGCACCACACGAGATGCCCGACGTTTTGGTATGTGTTGCCTTTTGCTCTGAAGGCTGAATAAATTGGTCGGTATTGGTTTAGCTTGATTTTTATCTAATGTTACTATTCACTCACGATAATCAAACGTGTCGACAATTTTTGAAAGTGAATGCGCGCAAAGTTCCCTAGATTTGTTTTTGATGGTTTTGTTGTAGTGAGACTCGACAACAGAACTTAAAGCTATGCCCCCAGTGTCGAAGAAGTGGGCGTGCTGAAACTGCCGAAGGAAAAAACACTGCAGGCGGCCAGGTACGCTCTTGGCGCCTGGATCGCCAGTAAATCTTCCGACGCCGACGCTGTCACCCAGAGGTACTGGGTCGCTGCAAGACCTTGTATTGTGCCTTTATGTCATTGTGCCGAGTCTTCAGCGGGGCATCCGTGGGACTTTCATTCTTGGAGGAAAGTCCTCAATCGGTTGGACAAATACTGGTAAATCGTGCCCTAGCCCGACTGCAGAACTCAACGATTTATACGCTGTACACACTGTTCCGGTTTTATCCGTTCAAACGGCTGTATAGATTTATTATACTGGCCACATTTGTCGTCGCATGGAAACGTGTCACACAGCTGGCTGCTGTCCCTGCCGACTGCACCCAGCCCTCATTCGAGAAAGATCGCCCAAGACCAGAGCCCAGAGCAGATGAAGACCTTGCTGGCGTAGCTTAACGGCAAAGCCCCCACTTGTGGGAGGACGAGTGTTCGACTCCCTCCGCCAGCAGTCTTATCGCGTGCCACGCTGACCCGGTAGAGGGTACGTGCGGTATTGGTCTCTGTTGGCCTGAGTGTGCGGCGTTGGACGAGCGAGGTCGAGCGAGTGCGTTTCGCTCTCAGACGCGCCAGACTCATACACCACTCACCGTTTTGAGCGCAGAGATGGACACCCCCTCGCTCCCTCTGCCTGAACGCCTCACCTGCCGCCTGGTGATCAAGATCGGGCACGCACTGACGGCGTGCCGCAACAAAGCGCCGCCGGTCGACTTTGTGTTTAGTGTGGCGGATGGATGGCGCGTGCTGATGGCGATGGTCGAGGAGCGCTTCGAGAGCAAGCTCCCCGGGCAGTGGAGCGCTGACTTTGCAGTTCTTCTCAAGGGCAGCAATGGCCGCACCGCAGAAGGACTTCGGGCGCTTGTGCGAGACGCCCGACGCATTTTGTGCGCAGCTGCAGCGCGTGCGGCACGGCTCGCGCCTGACCTCCGAGGGTCAAGCCGGGTTTATTCTAATACTGTTCGTGTATGTGCCGAAGGGCGACCAACTGATAACACTGCGGCGGGCCACGGCCTCGCGCATACAAGAGCAGACGCCGCGTGACGCGTCGCTCCTCGAACAGCACGGAATCGCGCAAGGCGGCGCAGCGCACACCTACACGGCAGTCGTGCAAGTCCGCCTGCCTGATGGTAGCGACCTCCGGCTGCCCAACAGCCACACATTTTATCAACTTCGCCACATAGACGGGCACCAGGCAGCCATCGACGCGCGAGACACAGCAACACAGGCGCAGGGAGAGCGAGTACGCCGTGATCCGCGTGAAGATCCAGAACGTCCCTGCTCCGCTCCACGTCAACCTGTCGGACCTCCGCCGGGCGCTTGGGCTCACTGCCTACAGCCTCTGCCCTCCATTTCGTGCGCCAAGAGCTGCAAGCGTACCAGGACCAGAGCACGACATGGACGACGTGGATCACATGGACATTTCGCAGTTTTCCAGCCGTGTTTAATGCTCTTTAATCGACTGCTCGTTCTGCATGTAGCCGCAATGCCTGTCCAAATTCTCGCCTACCAGATCTCTCTGTCGAGTGCACTGATCCATCGCAACGCGAAGCACAGCGACAGGGTCTTCTCAAAACGTCATGTTGGCGTGGCGTTGGATCCAGCGCTTGAGCAGCGAAAACCGGACCTCGATTGGGTTTAAGTCAGATGAGTAGGGCTGCAAAAAGAAGAGCAACGCGCCCGTCGAGTCGATCAGCGCCTGGAGCTCCTTGTACATGTGGACTTTCGCATTATCCATGACCACCACCGACCTCGGTAGTGGCCATGGATTCAGGAAAGGGACGATCTTCTCCTGGAACACCGCGTGGAAGGTCAGCCTGTTGAACGTGTCTTCCGCCAACCCCCACGAGAAGAACCCGTGGACGTCTAAGGCTGCGAGCACCGAGACGCGCTTGCCTCTGCTGAAAGGGACGCTGACGACGTCTGGGGTGTTGCGAGCAGACCACCCGTAGCGGCGCAGCACCGATCTGCGTCATGACACAAAAAAGGAACCGTCACTAACCAATTTGGACAATAATGAGAGCATTGCAATCACCAACTTTACCGTCCATCCTTGGATGTTTCGACGACAAACACAAGTTGATCTGGCCCGCTGTAGAACGGTAGAAGGCGCTCAACATACTCGCGGCGCTCTCGAGGAACGCTCTCACGCGCATGCTTGGTGAGCACGTTCCTAGCCAAATTGAGATCAAAGCGCAACGCTCTACAAATCGTCGAGTCCGACACCTTCACTGTGGTCTGAAAGCGAGACACAATTCCATGGCGCAGCTCTTCAAAATAAAAACACGGATGAGCATCAACATACTCTTGTACAAATGCACACACGTCCTCCGGCCATCGTGATGTCTTCCGATGCGTCGCTTTGTCCGGCACATTCCCAGTCATATTGAACTGGTTGTGCCATAGACCCAAGCTGCGATCAGACACCCCAAGCACAGACGACACCGTGAGATGTCGACACCATCCGCGTAGCTTAGCACAATGCCTCTCCATCGCAGGTCCGTAGAGAACGTCATGGGGAACGCCTGCAAGAGCGTGAAAGCTGAATGTCTCTGGAATGGTCGTCAATCCGGGATTCTGTTCTCCGAGGGTTCTGCGAAAGCCCTGAAAAGTAGTGGACCGGAGCGGCCCAGGAATCGAGTTTGATTGGGGGAATTAAACCATTTCACCGCTAATTCTGCACCAACACATCAGTAAAACGTTCAGATTAACCTAACCACGATTGAATAAAAGGTGGTGCTCGCTGCATGATCGGCCAAAATGGGTGAAAGGCACAATACATGCTTCTCGGCTAGAAGCTGATTTCAAGCCTGTCCAGGCGCGAGCCTCGTATGTCGGATACAATTATCAGGTCAAACCCATGTTGGTCGTCCGACACTTGCTGGAGAATTATTACTTTAACTTATTCCCCGGGAGTAATGTGTTAATCATAACGATGCAACGCAAGTGCAGGGAAAACGGCCGATTTGGGATACGCCGCCAACAACATTTGCTCCGGGTGGACGCTATGTTCAAAAGTTCTCACGCCATCACCACCTCCGTTTCTTGTGATAACATCGGTGGCACTTCCGTATCATAGCAAATTGTTTAGTATACATCTCCAACGGAAACTTATCTCCACATCAGAATTATATTTATGCACACATACAAATGGATATCTCTTTGCTAAATACGTCGTTGCCAATTACGAAATACTTGCAAAATTATGAGCAATTGCCACAAACCGTAAATCTTTTAGTGTCTCTATTACATAGAACACTACTCCCTCCAGTCCAGAACACTTGTCCGCTGTCGAAATAACGTTGGTCTATAACCCTAATCCTACAGTATGACTGGCCAAATTCATTAAATGAACGCATACCAATAGTAAATAATCGGCGTAAATACCCGGACCTCACTACGTATATATTTCATCTGACTTGATAATTGTACGGCGTTCTATAATTCTGACATATTTTTGCCTAAGGGTTGGCGAAATAGCTGCTAATCACAGCAAATGACAAGGTTGTCTCGTGATGATTACTTTGAGTCCATATTTGTTCGTGCTCGTCACCAAAATATCCGCGAAAAGTACAGCGACAAGTTTCAGGACCAATGTTTTGGAACAAAGCGAGCATCGTACATTTTATCGCAATCTAACATTTGTCGGTTATCGCAGTGCCCATTCTAATGCATAAACGAAGTTTAACTACCTAAGCAAGACTTTCGTTCAGTCGGTCAAGCTACCGACTATACATTCCCAGATCCCCTTTAATGCACCGAATAGAACTCAGTTTAAAATATTCACAACTTACACAACGTGTGACATATGAGACCGCTTTGTTTAAAAATATCGTTACAGCATTTTGAGGTTTTGAAATGAAGCAAACCTCACTAACAAGGAGAATCTCAGCTTCTATTTGAGCTATTGAGCGCGCCAACATTTAAAGTATTGAATGACTTACTCATGTTCAAAGTTGATCACTCAGGACAAAACAAATAATTTTCACATTGAAGTCGGTTGGCAACTGCAATGAAATCGGCCGATTTGGGATACGCCTCTAAAAACGTACGCTGCAGGCAGACGTTATATTCAATGGTTCACTACATCACGCACCTCTGTATCTTGTGATAACATCGGTGGCTCATCCATATCGATAGCTTATGCCGTCGTGGAGATCCATGCGCTCAAAGACAGCCACTCAGATAGATTTGCCGAAAGTGTCGACACCTTCGCGCTCGACAATATTATTTGCAATTATGTCCTAATGGTTACTGTGCGTTTGCAAATGAATCCTATGGCATAAAAAGGTTACACCACATACAGAAGAATAGTATATAGTTGTAAAACAGCGGTTTTTGGCACCTGTTTCTGAATTTGACACGGTTTTACCCGAGTGACACGGCGCCATTTTTATTGGATCTCGAAATGGTGTGCACCACTTCACCCGATGCTGGTGGCGGCTGCGTGAGCTTGGATGGCGATACGAACCTCTAACCACCTGCATATGCATGTCACAACCCGTGCCTATCTGTTTGTCAAAAAAAGGTAAGGATGATGGCCTTCCGCAGCTGACATTTCGGGGTTCGCTTACCAAATCCGTTGCAGTTGACAGGCGGCGTCAATCTTAGTTGGTGAGCGACTGTCAAGTGTCCAGCTCAGTTTTTACACGAGATACGGTTCTATTTTTAAGCAAATATGTATGTAGATTCGACGATTTGTGGTTCGAAACTAGGCCGATCAACCGCTAAGTGATACATCCAAAGTGAAAAGATGTCAAGCAGAATCGTTTGGATTGTTAGGTGGGTCTTCTAAATTTTAATTACAATCACGGCGTAATATTTGTACACCATTTTAACTCACTTTCTTATCCAGTTTTAATATTTTAATAACGCATTAACCATCGCTACACACACATTTGTCGCCGACCACGACCTCTCTATGGGACTTCCATGCGTGCATAGTGCCTAAACACGCGTTAGTGCAATGCGAGTATATTTTCGTGTTATACTCTAGTCAGCTGTTCTAACTTGGTATTTAGTTCAGTCTTCTCGTCAAACTGAAATTGCGTCGCGTCCTAGTTCGTGTCGAACCCGACCGACGTGCAATTAGACAAAGAATCGAAAGACACCAAATAGGTCTTGATTGCTTTGTCATATATGGGATTTCTAACCACCCACACTCCCAGTTGCCATCACAGTATCGCCGTACAATAATCAGGTCGATATAGACGGATACTTTCGCATGTACACAGCGTTGTCAACACTCATCGTTTCTTGCGTGAAACTGCTAGAATAGGTTTTGAGAATGATGGTGTGAGAAAAAAATCGACACTTGGAAGTTGCCACCGGCGAGCGGACTCAAAACCACACTGATTCTGCCTACTGCGTTCATTTCGTAAACATATACATCATCAACAACCAACCATTATCAAGTTGAATAAACTTTTGTAATCATGAAGCCACGAGGCAAGTGCAATAGATTCGGACAGCGTGCCACAGCGTATCAGCTGCGAAAGCCCGTCAACAACATTGTTGATGTGATAAACAGAGAGAAAAGGCTCGTTACATGCGCCTACAGGTGGTTTGGGGCGCGAATCGCCATTCAAGTGCGTGCTGCCGCCACCAACGTCGGATGAAGTAGTATACACAATTGCCAGATCCAATAATATGGTGGCATGCCACACTGGTAAAAACGTGCCTAATTCGATATCAGGTGCCTTAAACGTCATATTATATATTAACAGTGTTCTTGTGAATGTGAGATAGCCTTTATAAAGCAAAGTGTACATTTGTAAACGAATAGTAAACATTTCGGGCATCTTTGCGAATAAAATTGTCGAGGATAAAGGTGTCGACGCTTTCCGCAAATATCCCTGTGTGGCTGTCTTCGAGTGTATGGCTCCAGACGACGCTAAAGGCAATCGCAACGAAAGAACCACCGATGTGATCCCAAGATACAGAGGTGTGGATGACGTGAAAACCATTGAATATAGCTTCCGCCCGGAGCTTACGTTTCTGGCGGCGTATCCGAAATCGGCCGATTTCATTGCATGGCTTCAATCTTAATAACCTTATTAACTCTGTAAGGATACTTTTAAACAACGCTGTCTCATTTACAGTCACTGCCCAACGCTGATCCATCGGCATCTCTATTCGGTCGACCGACGCACTCCCATCTATCGAGGTAATAAGTTGATCAGCCTATTTGTGTGGAACTATAATTATTATTTTTGTGTGTGTTCAGAGTAAGCCTTACGCTAGATTAACTCACATTTGTCCTTGGCCCTAGCAAAAAAGAGTATCGGATAGCGTTGAACCCACGACTGTCGACAGGCAACGAAAGGCGTGTACATTACGACAGTACGCAAGCTTTTGAATGCAGGTATGTCAAGACGGTTGGTGTAAGGATGCTTCATTTAGCAACTGCTATTTCGGATATTTTTAAAATCAAACTTAGACTTTTCTTTGAGTAATATACTACAAGGTGGCTGCACAACGGTGCTTTCAGTCATGGAGATGTTATGGTCGCCTTAATATTTCGACGACAATATACGCTTTGCGCGTCCTTTCCCAATCATTGTGCACAGCCGTTGCCTCGCATCACGTGGCCGTCGAAAAATTATGTGATTGTACGAGCGAGCCAGGTTCAATATAGTCACAGAACGATCAGAATGCGTACCATTGCAACGTCCTCGTGTCAAATCCCATGTTACGTTTCTGTTCTCATCTCATTCCTTCTTCGATGATGCACTTATAAACAGAAAATGAGAAAATAAATGTTTCTGGGCGTGGCCCAAGCAGGATTACCAAGGTGCATTCCTTGATGTGCTTGCTGTTTTGACTCTCGCTGGCATCACGATCAGGGCTGAAACGGCGCGTGGTTAGAATTGTTGGAATATTCAGCTATCAAAGGTTCGGATAACCTGCGTTGTGAATGAGATTGCCCCGGAAAGGATGTTTTAGTTTATAACTGTCGAGCCATCAGCGATCTATTCGTCGAGACTGATCGTGCCGTAAACCTCGGACGTTTGCCATAGGGTGGTGAGATGCTAAAAAGTTGATCAACGGAAACCGCAGTGCCTTGAGCTTCCATGGAGTGCACAGCTCTGGCGTAAACTGAACCGTCCCATCGTGCTCAGAGGTTAAACTCCCGAAATGTTGCAGGTGTAGTTTTTTTTATTTTGTATGGTGGCTTTTCCACTCCTTACCCTTCTCGACAGTGATATCTAACGAGACATGCGCATACCGGGCAGGGTCGTATCCGTAGGGGTTCTGGTTCCGTTTCAGCACGATTTCGTGAGCGAACGCTGACTCGACGTTGCCTCCTACAGCCGAGTATTCCGCGCGAGTAGCTACCTTCATCTTCCTGGAAGAGCTGGGAGATGGTTGGGGGGTCAACAGACTTATTGGACTCATCCGGAAAGCCGTTCGCCCAAACGATAGGATTGGGCTCGCGGATCGCTAGCTGCAGTTAGTGCTATGAGTCCATCGCCTTTTTGTAATCGTCTGTTGAAATGCTTTCTGATCAGGTAGTGTTGGCACGTTAACAGAACGTCTGTTGGACAAGCTGGGGGTTGTAGTTTGGCACTGCTCCGTGCTTAAGAAAACAAGCGAATCATGTGAGCCACTCCGAGAACGCATTGTTGTTCGCCTGGGTGGAAATCTTGGTGTTGCGGATTAAGTCAGGATCTGCATGTCAACACGCGAGGTTCGGACAGTGGCGGAGAATTCAAGGACCAAAACTTGTGTGAGCTCAGCTTGAAGTAGAGTCTACGCCTCCAGATGTCGAACACAATCTCTCCGTTCATGGACGGAGTCGCATTCCTGCCAACTGCACAGCATTGGCCACGGCATCCACCATGCGATCGAGTACAGCCACCCCTATTTTCTCTAATAGTACGCATTTGTGTCACGCATTTCACGAGTATCTGCCTGCAGTGCAAGATGTCGGCGACCATACCCCCGCACGAGAAATTGCACGGCATCCGACCAGTCAAAAGCCTCCACATTTTCGGAGACCTCGAGATCCTTCACGTGCCTCGCAAAGAAATGGACGATGCACCTCCGATCGTAAATCGCGCGGTTGTGGGCGTGCGCTGGCTTTGAAGATGAGCATAAGTGGATCCATGTAAACGCGCGAACCTCGACAGCGAAGGTCTGGCACAGACGGGACTACCACACACGAGAACCGCAAGTTCCGCGATCCGATCCAATTACACATAAGCTTTTTCTGCCCGTCACTTTTGCCAGCACATCTACGACAGCACATTGGCAATTCTAGCTTTGACCTGACAGCGCTCGACCACTTGCGGATATGACTATGATAGTAGATGAAGTATACAAAGCGCTAATGTCGTACATCTTTCAGGACATCGTGGCGGAGGCTCGGAGTGGGAGAACTGGCGCAGTGCCCGGACCCATGAGATTGAAGCTCTTAACCGCAACAACATCGGCGAGCTCGTCCCACATCCATGTGGCGAAGAGGTACTGAACAACACAGTCCAGTTTCGTGTAAGGCCGAGCGGATACGGCGATTTCATTTTCAAGGCACTAGTTTGTACGAGTGGTGTTCTACGTACTAACTCCCACATCGGTGATGTCGGAAACACGCCTGTCGTCTCGACCACTGGTATCAAGATTGATTGTCTTCGCGTTCGCAGCCAAAATGAACCCCGAAAAGCCTAGCGGACTTTCCCGGCGCATACATCAAAACCAAGAATAAGGTGAAGGCTATATGAAGCAGGGGAAAGGCTGCAAGCGACCTCGCAAGGAGAGGCACATGTAGCCTCTGGTTAATGCACTACACCACCTTCGACTACGATATCCGCTTGGAACGACGAGTTTAACCTGTGCCAGCAGCCATGTGGGCTGACTCGGACAATCGCTGATCTGCAATATCCAACCGAGCGTGGGGCGATGTGTATCCTGGATCTCTACGTCGACGGATTCCTGCTGGCGTACAATTACAATAATGACATGAAACGGGTAATAAACGCGCTGCGAGCGAGATATAGCATCAATGACCTGAGAGAGCCGATGCCAGAAGATGATCCACGCGCTCGACTACATTGGAGAAGGCCTCGATAACCCATACGATGTAGATATGCTGACTGCCCTGCTTTGGTGCGAGAGCGCGTGGGCCAAGATCTCACCGAAGACCATTCGTAACTGCCGGCAGCACTCCGGGTTGATCAACAAGTCCAGTGTCTCGTTTATCTTAAACTGAGTAAACTGGAAACTGTCCAAAAAAGCTCTAAACGTTCACCAATTGTGGCGATCTGTCCTATTTTGTTAACTCAAATCAGTAGGCGACGAGATCAGCACTGCACTCCAGCAATTGATGTTCCACTTCTCGTGATATCCAACACCCGTTGCATACTCGGGCAGATTACTGTACTGATTTTGACCTATAGCACTTCATTATTCCAGAATCCAACCAAGTAGAGAAAACAGGCAAGTAATTTGAAACAGACAAAATCAAACCCCGCCAAGTAATGTGAAACGGAGGGAGTGTAACGAATATATTCATCAGCACTCAATATGAAGTAAAAAAATGTATGATAGGGATATCCTCTCCTTTCTTTTATGAAAAAATACACTCTGGAAGTATATAATATATTGTTTTCAGTAGTTGTACACGCGCATTTATCAGTAAAATCCACATTTCATTTATTTTACTTTGCCGTTTGAAGCTTACACAAATGGTGTCTGAAGTATTCATCTGGATCGGAAGTGCTCGATTACATCATATTAGAAAATCATTAGAAAACGTTAAAACCACTCTTGAACGAAGTCGTTACCTATACTATACTATTCCCAAAGTGTATGCAAGTTAATGTGCCCAAAACTGACCATATGGAAACCACGGTCCTTCCTGCGGGAAACTGATTCAACCGCATTTATGTATGACACTCTTTAAATGAGACAGGGCACTGATTTGTTTTGGATAAGGTATGACAGAAAAAATATGAGCCTTGATCGACCATCAGCGGTCAACTAGAGTCGGATGAAATTCAATGGAATAGTCTAAAAAAGACCATATCGCAGTCGTTCGCGTTATTTCATGAACACTTCGCCCCCCACAACCAACTAAACAGTCGCCATTGTCACCATGGACCTGACGATATGTTATAGATTGGAAACGATCAGGGTTATGCCGCAATTCTTCACAATATATGTTTAACTGGTAGTAACATAACAAAAAGGTCTGCAGCGATTGAGATGTGCGAAATGTTTATATCGTGCGCCAAACGTTTCTGTCCTTCCCGCCTTAAATCGTCTGGCTCCAGACAAATGTGCCAGCGCCTTCCCAAGAGTTCTTTACTTCAGTCCGCCTCGTCGACGTGATTTACTAGGCAACGACGAAAATAGCGCCGAGTAAACAAGTGTAAACTCCCATGCATTATCCTGTTCGTGCGGTGTTTAGTAGCCTTGGTGTGTATTCCGAATGCAAATACTGCTGCGCTCACATCTGAAATTGTTGCTTCTCAAGTCTGGTCGATTAGCAACTCGGTCTCTGGGGTCACAGTTGGCGCTCGCTCAACATGGATCATCCCGCCTCCTTGTGTACCACAATCTCTCACCACATCTTGAGCACACAGCTTTGCGACTGCTTTGTATGACGCTGCGGGCCAACACGCCGCCTTAAAGTTGCAGCTTGAAAATAGGAGATATCACTGGCTGGCATCCAGTTTGTCAGGCAGTGGAGCGCTTTGAGTCGCTCGAGCTGCGAACGAGCAAGAGCTTTAGATACTGCGTCTGCAGGCATCCAGTTCGTGGCGCAGTGGTTGATCGTGACGTGTCCTCGCGCTGTTTCGTCGTTGGGATAATTCAATTCCGTCGTCGCTTGTCTTTTGCGCACTGTACGTCTTGTCATTGGTTATCCTTTTCCAGCGGATAGTCATCTTGTTGTCAGTGTCGAGGTCGATGGTTGGCGCGTCAGCCGATCCTAGTATATCTCGAAGCATAGCCATGATCCAGATAGCCTCCTTTCCAGTCGCATTCGCTGCCACGCGCTCGGTGGATGGTGCTGGACTTGGTCATGAGCGGGTGATCCCGTCTAGTCCAGTGGACTTGTCACCCATACACGAAGAAGATCGAGCGATTGGCAACCTTGCGGTCAACTTCAGTGCACGACCATGTCGGAATCGGAGAACGCATCGATGCTAATGCGTTTGGCTAAGATCGAATGTTCATGGGTAGCTATTAGTGGTATTCCAACACCTTCTGTACTGTGCCTTGATCCAGGGTTCGTCACTAGTCAGCTCACAGTTGTGTTGCTTGATTAACTGCGAACATAATGTCTGGTCTGCGGAGGCGGCTCGAGTTGAGCAGCGCGCCGATTGACTAATGGAAAGCGTATTGGATCTAACGCCCGAGGAACTGATGGGAAGCGTGGATTATTTACTCTGCCCTGTGTTTACCCGGGGCATGGGGTATGGTTTTGTAAGGAGCCACCCGTTGTGGGTGGTCCGCTGTGTTTGGCCGAATTGTGGCTGCGTCACCTTGCTCGGCCAATCAGTGAACGACAACTGTCAATTCGTCTGGGAAGTTCGACGTACGACCGTAAACAAGCCGTACCCAATTAATGTACCATAGTGTGTAACGTTATATCAAGACATATGACGGACGGGGATGTATCCGGTCACTCAAGTGGATATTGCGCCGAGGCTTTCACTCACCCAACGCCACTTGCCCGCTTGAACGGAAGAAGCGGGTGCCTGTGGCGAAGGGTGTGTATTACAGCCTCGCGAGACCACGCTGAAGCATTGTACGACTCTCGTATTTGCGCCGACTACAGCAACAGACAATTCCCGTGTACGCCACCATCCACCGCGATGCCAAGGAACTTTGCAAGACGTCACGCTTGAGGCAGTGGATTATGCCTTGGTCCATCGGTTGCAGCTTGGAGGTGGTGTTGGGGGGCAAGTGCTCAACGCGAATGTTGGTCAGCTGCAAGCCGGTAGCATCGTGAGATGACGCGTTGTCCACCAGGAGAAGGACTTTGCGGTCCTCGGCGCGCATCTTCTCGTCCAAGCCGACGAGCCATTGCTGGTACATCCACGATGTCATCCACCCCTTGGTGGTGCCATAGTACTGCAGGCTCGCCGGCTTGCGTGAGTACCAGAGAGGTTTGGCCGCGGTGCCAAGGAATAGAAGTGGCAGCTTCTCGCTGCCGCTGGCATTAGAGCAGACAGCCATTGTCACGCGGGCCTTGCTCTGCTTGAGTGCCGGCGCGGAGACGCGGCAGATTGACCCACGCGGCACAGCCTTGTAGAAGTAGGCAGACTCGTCCATGTTGTAGATATTGTCCGTCGTATAGCCGGCGATGATGGTCTTGAGCCGGACAATCTCCTCCTTTGCCCCTTCCATATCGGCCGAGTCGGACTCTCCGAAAGCCCGCCGCCACCGAAAGCCGTAGCGCTCTTGCAGTCGATGGAGCCAGGACGGCCCAAAGCGCGGCCGGCTGGCTACTGGTAGCCTCATCTTGTCGGCGATCACCTGCGCTTGGTGGGCGATCATTTCCCCCGTGAGCGCGGTGCTCTCAAGCTCGGCGAGCATCACGAACTCGACGACGTGCTGGTCCAGGTCCAGGCGGTGGATGGGCATCTGCTTTCTGCGGTCCCGCGCCTCGACCGGCAGCAGCAGCAGCTTCTCGCCGTCGCGCAAAATGCGGCTAATGGTTGATCTGTTGGGCCTGGCGGGCAACTCAAACTGCGCAACGGCCCACTCGGAGAGCTCCTTGTACGTGATGCCCTGGCATGACTTGGACTGCTTCACGATGGCCAGCTTCTGGTCGAACGTGAGCCTGATGCGCTTGATAAAGGTGGCGGGCGGCATCTTGGCGGTGACGTGCTGACAGGTGCGAGGATAAATGGGAAGTGAAAATGATGGTGCTGACTGAATAACGTGCTGCTTGTCAAACGCTCGAGTGGGCTCCAGCGTCTCCCGCCATTTTTCACATTTTTAGAGCCGAATTTGCAGCTCCCTGAAACGGTTGTCCAATCAGTTGCAAGATGCTGCATCACTCATCACTGAAGTGCACAGTGGCGTGCGCCAATGGATCGGACCAGATTCAGTACCTCGCCCATCTCCAAAGTCCTGTGACGTTGCACAATCTTTGCCAGCTAATTGAAGATGACCCGTTGCATATCCGGTCAGATTACTGTAATCGAAAACGAGGATATTCCTTGGTTGTGGTTGAGGTTAAAAATCACTTGGTTTTAGTGAGGAGCCGTTCGTTCGGGTTACGTTTTTCTTCGTGAATTATTTCAAAATGCAGCAAATCATGAAGTTACTCAAATACCTGCACGGCTAAAATCGCGGCGTATTTTGCTATATATGTATTGCTGGGTGTTCTCACGGAAATGATTTGGCAAAACAGCTTTTTTGAAACCCCGCCAAGTAATCTGAAACGTAGGTAGATCAACTTGGCTGCAGCATCTTTTGGGTTGCCGATACGTCGCCATCTACTTGGCCAAAACAAAACGGCGATGGATTTCAACAATACCAAAATGTTGGCGCTGCGAGGTTTGCCACCCCAGATCTTATAGTAATATCGGCACCGTTGGAGTCCATGATTATACTAAACGCCTAACCCTTCTAACATATATTATTCTTCCATGATCCGAAAACATGATTGGTCCACGCAGAGAGAAGAAATAAAATTCCTTGCGATGATGGGAGAGGTGGGTCGTCGCTTGTGAAGCCTTTCAAACGCTGAAACGCCGCGGCCGCGAAATGACCGCCGCCGAAACGACGGACCCGCCGCGCCACTCGGTACGTGACGTCCGCCGCCACGAAACGACCGCCCAGCACCATGCGCACGCGCGGCCACGGGCGATGACCCTCATTACAAGCTCTGATTTGGTTCATTTCGACGCGCGTTGACGTTGATGCTTCGCCGGGGTTTCAACTGTAGCGTTCGCAGCGAAACTCGCACACAACGGCCCTCACCGCATACTCCCACAAGTAGTGGGGCAGTTTCGACTTGGCGAGCATGGCTCGAGCGAGGTCGGCTAGCGTCCGGTTCGCCCGTTTCGCAACCCCGTTCTGGTAGTGGGTGTGCGGCTCCGACAGCTCGTGGTTGTCTCGTTACCGAACTGGTTCCTGATCGTGAGCAGGTACTCGCGCAGGCACTCGACCGTGGTGTCGCCCTTCCACTTGAGCGCAAAGAAGTACTCGTTGCCGTGAATGCTCGGATGAAACCTCCCGGCCAGATCACTGTGACAGATCGTGGCGTTGATCGAGTTGCGGCGCGAGCTCCGCTTCGATGCTGCTCTGCTACTGATCTTGCCGAGAGCACACGCCTCACAGGTTCCGGTCGGCTCGCGTGGCCCCACGATCTTGAGTCCGGTGACCACCTTGGCTCTCTCCATGTCGACTATGGTACGGTGGTGGATGTGTCCGAGCCGCCGGTACCAGCCGTCTAGGGTGTTCACGCGTGTGGTCACGAGCACCGCTCCGCGCGTCCTGCCGTCTAGTGGGAGTTGGGCAATGTAGATGCCGTTCGATAGGCGGCCATAGTGGTGCGGGTGACCGAGCACGGAGCACCCATCGGCCGTGAAGTTGTACGTGTACCCGTCCTTGATCAATGCGGACACGGAGATCAGTGAGCGACCAAAGCTGGGCACGTGGACGAGGTCGTCTAACTTGGCAGGACCGAGGAAGAGGGTGCCCTGGGTCGACGTCAGGATGGTCCGTCCGTCAGCCACTGTCGCTGCGATCTCGTCCACCTTCCTCACGTCTTCGAGGACTTCTGCGTGGCCAGTCATTCGGAACGACGCCACCGAGCCCAGTATTGGGGTGCCGAAGGGAATGCCGGGGTCATAGATGAACCTCGCGCATCCCAGTGACACCCATAACCGTCAGTTGGCGTCGCTTGGGGGCTCGGTGGCCGCCAGCAGCTTGGAGTCCGCCTCCTCGATGACCTCGACGCGCCGTTCGTTGGCCGTCCTGTTCTCTCTCGTCTCCTTCCGGGTTCCAACCACTGGCTTGTCCCTGCTGAACCTCGGCTTCTTGTCTTCGTGTCCGGCTGGCTTGCGATCTTGGTACCCCTTGTTCTCGCCCGCAGCACGCTTCCCTCCCCATCGACTGGGCTTGTCACCGCCTTCGGCTTGGGCTTTGGGCCGTGGGCTATGAAGTTGACCGTCGCGGCCGGCGATCTGGGTCAGCTTCAGCGCGACGCGCTTGATCTCATCCCAAGAGCGGCCAAGGGGGGAGGGGGGGGTCAGTGTCGAACTGCAGCCGAGTTGGTCATGGTACTTCGGCCAGGCGTGCTTCAGGAAGGTAGCCAACGTCATACCGCCGGTCAGGCTCGGCGTGTGTCCTCCATTGACGTTTGTAGCCATCGCGCGGAGCCAGTGCGCGAACTCCATGTAGGATTCGGAGGGTCGCGTCCGCGCTTGAGACACGGCGTCACAGATCTGCTGCATGTTGAGCTTGCACTTGAACTCTCCAGTGAGCTCAGCCCCAACCTCGACGACTGTCTTGTTCAGCAACTCATCCGCCTGCCCGTTGCACCACAGGGCGGCGGCGCCGCACATGCGTCCCATGAGGATGACGACCTTTGACACTTTAGGCCACGCCTCACCGGTGGTCGCCTCGGCCAGCATCTCTTGGATCTGGAACCGGTGGAGCCACAACGCAGCACCGACGTCAAGGTGGCCGTCAGGGGTGTAACCACTGAACTCCACGATGTTGACGAGCTTGGGGTTGACCTTGCCACCCTCGGATCGCACTGTCCCTCTTCTTTTTGCTGCCCTTCTTCTTTTTCTTCTTCTTCTTCCCGGGGCGGACCGTCGCTTGGTCGGATGCCTCGGAGTCAGGCTCAGACTCAGACTCAGCGTCCGCTTGCTTGGTTTCCCCCTCGTTGTCACTCAAGTGGGCAAGGGCCCTCACGACGTCTTGGTGGCGTGTGTGCGTGTGTGTGGGGGAGGAGGGGGGGATGATCGGCGTGTTCACGGTTTGTCTCCCCAGCTGCTCAGCCGAGCAAATGTGACTGTTAATCTGATGCGACTGCGTGGCTCGAGGGAAATTGGAGAGTGAGATTGAATGGGAGGGCCGCCATGGCGGCACAGAAGAGATCCTATCTGGTGTCACCAATGGGCAGCGGGAGTGGGACCTCTGAGATGCACAGCAGCAGTGACAGATTCGAACATTCGACGCTGGTCGTCATTCTTGTTGTCTAGACCCTGCAGCTCAGTGTCTAGGTCATCGTCGCCGTACGAAGTCTGCCCCAGGATGAGATTCCCGGGGGCTTATTCAGCCTCTTCGTCTTCGTACTGGAGGTTGTCGGACAGTTGCGGCAGTCCAGGGAACTGTAAAAGATCCGTGCCGTTCGCAGCGAGTTCCAGTCGAGCTGCTTGAGCGTGTCCAACATTACTCTTGGGTCATCCCAAAGAGCGCCGGTGCTGGAAGTCTTTGGAGGGGTTACCGCGGTGGTTCTCCCAGAGAGTGGCGATATTTCCAGGCTGACCGTGCACTAAGATAGTCACGAACAGTTGACGGAGCTGGTACGGCATCTGGCACACAGCCGCCGCGATCAGACAGTGGTGGTACTCGCTGTCGTTCTCGAGAATGCCGGCTGCGACGCACGCCTCGTAGAACGAAGGGTATGGAACTCCGTCGTAGGTGTTGACATCTGCGTACGACGTCGGGCCTCGGCAGTAGTAGATCAGCATCCGAAGATACTACCGCTCTCGGTCAGACGGGTAGCACACAATCATCCGCCCGATCTTCGTGTCGCCTCTACGCTGACGCGTTCGCCACTCCTTGTCCGGAGTAGCCCAAATGTAGTCCTTCGGGATATCTTGGTACATGTACCGCCGCGCCGTTTCATCTCTCGAGCACAGGTCGAAGAACATCGTCAGCTTGGTGCGCTTCATACCCGGAATGTTGACGTCCTCGCGCCTAGCGTCGAATGTAACCCAGCTCCCACCCTCCACCTGCACGGGATGGTGCTCAACGCTCTGGGTCTTGTAGCGAAGTGCGAAGTTGAAGATCCGGTAGCAGGGCTCTGACGCGGACACGCAACGTGCGCTTAAGTACTGGTCGATCTCTGACACCAGGTGGCGAAACACGATGGACCCGCGGTCGTTGCCCTTGTAGATGTACTTCGTCAGGTACTTCATCACGGGCAGTGAGTTGCAGACCTCGACGTTGATGTGGCAGTCGTACTTTTGAGCCAAGTACGCGTTGTACAGCACGACCCACCGGTTGTCACAGTAGAACCCATTCTTGTGCACAGTACAACCGTTGTCGCGACGGCGATACACTCCCAAATGCACCAATTCTCGTCATTCTCACGTTTCATTGTCGTGCGGACCCATGAGCTGCTCAATAAGTTACCGACCTTTCCGCGTTTTTCTTCTCCAAGGCTGTCATGGCCAATGCGTTGTCAGTTGCGCTGCAGCTAAAGAAGCATACGCTAACTCGAGCGCCGTGTCATGCTCAACGACATGGCACTGCTGTGTAGCTCGGACGCCTTCAGTCTGGGATGGGACCGGGGGTAGTTCGGAAGGTTGCGGGCTCAAATTGGTCTGGCGTACAATGAAACAATGAAGATCAATTACTGATTTGTACACAATCAATAGTGTCAAAATAGAACATTCATAATAATTCATCGCATTCGAAATAGAGGAACAATTATATTGTGAGGCACACTCATTCTGTACACTTAGCCATAGCCTTGTATTGAAGGCGATAAAAGATGTTTGTTTGCTCATATGAATTGGACAATTTGACACACATTGTAACTAAAATAATCCGTCGCTGGAAAACGTCGAAGTCGCTCAAACCCCGTCGAAACCGCGTGAAAACCGTCGAAATTACGTCGAAAACCAGAGCGCTGACGCGCGCCACGTCATCTCCATGACAATCTCAGAGCCAGGACAGGAGGCGTCAGACATCTTGAAGTTTGTAAGCCACGCCGTTTCGCTTTACAGATCCAGCCCCGCTTTAGTCTCAGGTGTCAATCAGTTGTAGCGACGCAGTGCATTCGCAGTGATGGACATGGGGGATGTAACATTCCCTCATTCCTTCACAATCCCCGCCCAGCCCCATGATGCGGAAGCTTCGACGCCGTCGCGCCTGACACACGGGTCTCGTCGGCGGAGGGAGGGTCTCCTCGTCCCCTTGCTGGCTCCGCTCAGAGCTTCCTCCCCACCGGAGACCGTCCGAGTCGCTCCCTCCGCCTCACTCCCTATTGCCGCTCCCTCTGCCCGCTCCAGCCGCTCGCTGAGGCATTCTCCAATCTCCCAGGGCGAGCGCACATCGTCTCAACCGCAGGCTCTAGCGTCAGCACCCGAGCGCAGCCGCGAGCCAGCCAAGCTCTTTCCCAAGGACGATGGCGGCCCCGCACCACTCGGTGACCGGGCAGCAGAAGCTCGACCTGCCGACGCGCTTGTCGTACATAAGCGGCGCGTCGCGCGCCAAGGACGCCGAGGAGGGCTACAAGTCGGCGCTGACGCCCGACGGGCATGGCGAGTTCGAGGGCGGCGCGCTGCGGCCCGGCGGCCAAGTCAGCCTGCTGAGCAGGGACTACATCGGCTTCATCTTCCAGTACGCGGCCGTGGGGCTCAACTACGGCGTGCTGCCCGCGACCATCTACCCGCTGCTGCAAAACTACTTCAACGCGAGCGGGTCCGTGGTCACGACGGCCGCGACGCTCGTGGTGCTGCCATGGAGCTTCAAGTGGTTCTACGGCATCCTGTCGGACTGCGTGCCCATCTACGGCTACCGCCGCAAGCCGTGGATGGTCATCGGCTGGCTGATCTGCCTTGTCATGCTGCTCGTCATGGCCAGCATGTCGGAGGGCACGCCGTACTACACGGTCTCTGCCGACCGCGACGTGGACCCGGAGGACTACACGGCCGAGATCGAGGAGCGCATCAACTACGACGCGCCTGGGCAGGCCGGCAAGTACGTCATGCTCATGTTCTTCGCCGCCTTTGGCTACATGATGTCGGACGTGTGCGCCGACGGCATGATGGTGGACCTGGCGCAGCGCGAGCCATTGGAAGTGCGCGGCAAGACGCAGTCCATGATCTACATTGTGCGCACGGCGGTCGTGATCCTCGGCGAGGTGCTCGTGGGCTTCGGCTTCAACGGCGACAAGTACGGCGGCGACTTCGACTTCTCGATCACGTTTTCGCAGCTCATGATCATCCTGACCGTGTGCACGGCGCCCGTGGTGCCCATCTCGTGGTTCTTCATCAAGGAGGACAAGACGGCGCGCATGCCGTTCCGGCAGTACATGAAGGACATGTGGGCGATGATCCAGCACCAGTCGTTCTACCAGCTGATCTTCTTCAACTTCTTCCAGGGCCTCTTCTCGAGCATCACGTACACTGCGAGCTCGCCGATCCAGTCGTACATGGTCAACGTGACGCCGCTCAACAGCACGCTGAGCGACATCTTCGGCAACCTGCTCTTCATGGCCGGCATCATGATCACGTCCAAGTGGGGGCTGCACTGGAACTGGCGCTGGATGATCGTCTTCACGGGCGTCTTCGTGTGCGTCATCGACTGCGCGACCACCATGATCACGGTCTGGGACGTCTTCCGTTCGCAGTGGTTCTGGCTCGGTCCGCCCGTGGCCGTGCAGGTGCCCTACGGCATCGGCTGGATGATCTCGACCTTCTACATCGTCGAGCTGGCCAGCGAGGGCAACGAGGGGCTCGTCTACGGGCTCATCACGACCGTCTCGAACCTGAGCAGCCCGTTCGCGACGGCACTGACGCTCGTGATCGACCAGCCGTTCAACCTGACGACCGAGCGGATCCAGAGCGACGACCACTCGATCCGCATGGACATCACGTACGCGGTCATCATCATGTACGCCATGACGGTCTTCTCCTGGGCCTTCCTCGTCTTCCTGCCGCCGCAGAAGGCCGAGATGCGCGAGCTCATCCGCACGGGCAAGTCCAGCAAGTGGATCGGCGCCGCCACCCTCTTCTACGTCGCCTTCGCGCTCGTCTGGTCCGTCATGACCAACATCATGGCCATCTTCGACAGCACCTCGTGCCTCGTCATCGCCGGCGGCTCGGGCTGCTAACTGCCCGCGTCGCCTTGGCGGCCTCTCCAGAGCCTCCTTCCTCCCTGTCGACGACACTTCGCCTGCCGCAGAGACCCACCTCAGAGCAGGACATCCCACGCGACGAAGTGAATGCTTGAGGGGGGGGAGGAGACGCTTGTGCAAACCGCGCACGTCGCCCTCTCGTCGTGTCGTCATGTTCAGAAGACCACGGTCCTTTGCGCTCCGCTCCGGTTGGCCGTCAATTCACTTTCACGTCAAGCAATGCTCGCGCCTTCTTCGGCGTCTTTGTGGCTCGTTACATGTGTTACAGTGTGACGCGCGGTGTGCAACGCGTTCGGCTCGCCCCGTCGCTGCAAATCCCACCGGATCAGAGAAAAAGAGGGAGCGAGAGAGAGAGAGAGAGAGCATTCACATCCGTCGGCGGTGATCTCGACTTTTCTGATCTCAACGGATGCAGTACAGTGCCAACCGCACCGGGCCTGGAAAGCGACGGCTTGGTCGTCTGGGGCAGGAGCCATTCCATGCCGAGTGACAGCGTGCGTGGCGATGCAAGTGCACATGTATTCCGGGGCTGCCAATGCTCGGCGCGTGCGTTCTTACGGTGGTGAAAGACCGACCTTCACGTCGTCGACGTCAAGCTGTCGACGTCAGTCGTCGACACGTCGGCATCCGGTGTGCTTGACCGGTCCATAGCCGGGGCGGGAAGAGATGGGGAAGGGAGCGCACGCCAGCCGCCGCCAGAACTCGTTGAAGCCGACCCGCCTGCTCTCACCTGCTCTCTTTACCAGTGGAATGAAGACTCTTCAGCCGCTCGCTCGAGACCAAGCCAGTCATTGCCGTTAGTGTAGTGAAGTCCAGTCTCTTCGACCTGGCAGCGGCGGCTTCGGCTCCATCCATCTGTGCTTCCTGGACCTGATCAGCGCGTCTATGCGTCGCTGCCGCCGCTGCGCTGACGCCTTCTGGTGTTTTAGGACGCCCAACTCGCGGTACCGCCCTCGAGGCAGGGCGATCGATCAGCCATCGACCCACACACCGGTCGCTTACAATTTGCAAGTGCTTTGCTCGGATGATCACCAGTCTTTGTTAGTAAATGGCGAGGCGTTCGGAGGCCGCCCGGCACCGCTGATGAGTGGTGGGTCGTCTTCTTCTTCCCGCACCTCTTCCGTCCTCTTCGTCTTCATCTTCGCTGCCCGCCGTCGTCAGTCCGCGGGTCGGCTCGGGCGTAAACCCCGCCACAGACCCAGCGAAACTTGGCGTCCAAACCGCCAAAAGGACCAGCCGACGCGCGCCACAACGCGACGCTCGAGGAGCGAGGCGAGGGATGCGCGGCCCGCAACCATCCCCGTTGCGTTGAGGCGGCGCGACCAGTCATCACGGCGCGATTTGCTCTCCTAGTCCACAGCCCAAGTCCAAAGTCGGAGGCCGAGTCCAAGCGAGCGAGTGCTTGCTTGCAGCCAACAGACGGGACCACCGCCGCTGTACACGGAATGTACATTGTACATGCACAGCACAGGTGCACCGCGCCGCGAAAGCCGGTGCCGCCGCTTCGCAAGTGTCCGATCACTTGAAAAATGTATGCTCCACCCCGAACAGCAGTCACCACCTCGGCCCTTCTCCGCGCCGCACGTAGACGGACGCCACGCGCCAGACGATGGGTGTCTTCGCGCCGGAGCAAGTCACGCGGCTCGTGTACAGTACTGCCCTGACACGCTCGCCTGCTGCGAATTGTGCTGGGTGGCGGCGCCAGCGGCTGGTTGACTGGCCGTCTGTTGGTCTTCGCTGGCTGTCGGTCTCCGCTCTCGGCCTCGGCCTCGGTCTCGGTCTCGGTCTCCAATGGCGCCGTCACTGCCGCCGAGGGACCCGAAAGCCCCCGACGGAGTCGACAGCCGACCGCAGAAGCCAATTCGCCGGCGCCAGCGCAGACCGACCGACCGACCAGCTCTCCTCCCCTCGTGGACCCCGCACCGCGGACCGCCATGGCGCTCACGGCGCCCAACAAGCACGACCTGGACGCGCGGCTGTCGTACATCAGCTCGGCGTCCAAGGGCAAGGACGGCGAGTACAAGTCGGCCGACACGCCCGACATTGAGGGCGGCGCGCTGCGCGAGGGCGGCGCTCCGGTGCTCACGAGCCGCGACAACATCGGGCTGCTGTTCCAGTACGCGGCCGTCGGGCTCACGTACGGCGTCATGCCCGCGACCATCTACCCGTTCCTGCAGAACTACCTCAACACGACGGGCACGCAGGTGACGGTGGCCACGCAGCTCGTCGTCTTCCCGTGGTCCTTCAAGGCCTTCTACGGCGCGCTGTCGGACTGCGTCCCCATCTTCGGCCTGCGCCGCAAGCCCTACATGATCATCGGCTGGACCATCTGTATCGCCATGATGCTCGTCATGGCCTGCATGCCCGCGGGTGACCCGTACTTCACGATCCCGTCGGACGCCAACATCAAGCCGGAGGATTATACGCCCGAGATCGTCGCGCGCATCAACTACGACGCGCCCGACCAGGCCGGCAAGTACGTCATGCTCATGTTCTTTGCCGCCTTCGGCTACGTCATGTCGGACGTGTGCGCGGACGGCATCGTCGTCGACCTGGCGCAGCGCGAGCCGCTCGAGATCCGCGGCAAGACGCAGTCCATGATCTACATTGTGCGGACCGTGGTCGTCATCCTCGGCCAGATCCTCGTGGGCTTCTGCTTCAACGGCGAGGAGTACGGCGGCGAGTTCGACTTCTCGCTCACATTCCCGCAGGTCATGATCATCGTGACCGTCTGCTCGTGCCCGATCCTGCCGATCACGTGGTTCTTCATCAAGGAGGAGGTCAAGCCGCGCGTCAACTTCGGGCTGTACATGAAGGACCTGTGGGAGCTCATCCAGAAGCGCGTCGTGTGGCAGGTCATCGCCTACACGTTCTTCGCCGGCATCTTCCAGGGCATCACGTACACGGCCAACTCGCCCGTCAAGTCGTACATGATCGGCGTGACGCCCATCAACAGCACGCTGAGCGACATCCTGGGCAACCTGCTCTTCCTCACGGGCATCGCCGTCACGTCCAAGTGGGGGCTGCACTGGAACTGGCGCTGGATGATCGTCTTCACGGGCGCCGTCGTCTACTTCATCGACTGCGCCACGACGCTCATCTCGGTCTGGGACGTCTTCCGCTCGCAGTGGTTCTGGCTCGGCCCGCCCATCGCTGTGCAGGTGCCGTACGGCATCGGCTGGATGATCGCCACGTTCGTCATCGTCGAGCTCGCGGGCGTGGGCCAGGAGGGCGTAATGTACGGCCTCGTGACCACGGTGGCCAACCTGGCGACGCCGTTCGCGACCTCGCTGACGCTCGTGATCGACCAGCCCTTCAACCTGACGACCGAGCGCGTGCAGACGGACGACCACTCGATCCGCATGGACATCACGTACGCTGTCATCATCATGTACGCCATGATGTGCTGCTCCTGGGCCTTCCTGTTCCTGTTGCCGCGCCAGAAGGAGGAGACGCAGGAGCTGCTGCGCACGGGCGGCTCGAGCAAGGTCATGGGCTACGTCACCGTCTTCTACATCCTCTTCGCCTTCGTCTGGTCCATCATGACCAACATCATGGCCATGTTCGAGAGCACGTCGTGCCTCATCATCGCCGGCGGCTCGGGCTGCTAGGCTGCTAGGCCGCTAGGCTGGAGGTTGGAGGTTGGACTGGTCTGGACTGGAGTCGAAGACCACCGCGGGAAGTGGCAAGTTGACCGCGGCCGGGCGAGTTGTCGAGTGACTCTGACCAGCGCTCGTCGGCAAAGGCAGGCAGGCGGTCACAACCGCTTGACCGCGGTACCGCCCGAGACGGCAACTGTGTAGTGATTCGTGAGCTTGCGATCCATCCCTCTCTCGTGCTATGAAAACAATAAGACATGCATGCGTTCGTGCTCTTTCAAGTCAGGCCACTGAGATGGTTGAGCAATGCGCTGGACGGACGGATCAAACGATCAAACGCCAAGGAGGTGCAGGAAGCCGATCGCTCCCTCGGATTGGCAACCCAGTCGTGGACGCTTGCCAATCACCTGCCTGTGTCCGAGTGCCTCACCGCCTGCGAGTCGGTTCACCTCTCGGTGATGGACGATCAGATCTGTGTCAGACGCTGAATGGGATCGCGCGGCGCGATTTGACAGGCGTAAAGCCGGTTGAGGGAGAGCCCGAGCTTCGCGATCGTCCCACTGCCTAGCGACTCCCTCCAGAGTCCCGCGTGTGCGGCACCTCTCTTCTCCGGCCGCGGTGACACGTCCGACGTCAGCGGAAGGTGGCGGCGGGTATTGCCCACCCTCCAACGCTGTGCTGTTCGAATTGTCATGGTGAAATGCTGGGGCTTGCGCAGAGCACGCTGCGAAGAGCTCAGCTGCGCAGGATCAAGCGGTGCTGGCACTCTGACGCGACGCGCATCGCTTGTGAATCCCGAGGAGCTCGGCAAGAAAGGATCAGCCAAGCACACGGACACGAGAGCTGATGAGCAGGTTTGCAGTCTACAGAAGTTTGGGGTCGGCACCCCGACGGCCTATTACATCAATACCACCGCGGTCCGTTGCGGCATGGCTCTTTCTGGCTCGGCTGACTCGACACGCGGATGTCCTCGCGGGTTGCAAGGCAGACTACTGAGTCGACGCGCGAGCTCGGAATCCAGCGCCAAGGATGCCGTTCGATCTCACGGCCGACGCGCAGTTTATGATGATGAACAGGATTTGTTTGGTGGATTAGAAGATCTGCAGTACGAAGCGAAGGCTTGGCCGTTGAATGTGGCCGGCGTCGTTTGTGTGGCGTCCGTGATTCTGCGGTGGAGCTGGTGGAGAGGAGGGCGTCTGTAGACGCCACGCCTGCGACTGGTTGGACACGGTGATCAAACTTGTTAACCCTCGTTTTGTACAACATGTTGAGTGTATAAATTGAATTATACAGGCACTTTTCGCTCAAAGCAATACATTTTTCAAGAGATGAATCCGATTAGCAATTTCAGTTTATTATATGAAGCAGGTTCTTGAAGTACAGATAGCAGATTAATCTCGATTGGATAACCTGTTGCGTAGGTACACAGTCCGCTGGATGCAACACACCCAGCACACGATCTTTCAGACAACGTAAGTACTGTAGCGCAAAAGACCCCGTACGCTCATCATGCTTGACTTGCAGATTTCCCAATGCCTTGGGGTGAGCGGTGCCCAGTCTGCGCCTCACCATGTTTCCCGCTCTCCCCGACTTGGTCACGGCGACCTCGCCACAACTGCCGGGGGAGTACCAGCCCACCACCAGAGTCAACTCAAGCACGAACTCCTTGAATCCAATTGTCTCTACAGGCCCTTTTGGTTTGGCGCCAACGCGCGGGCTCGGGACCAACGTCAACGAACACGTTAGATTTCACGAATGACTTGAGAGGATGGGCCTGCTATATCTTCACGAAAAAATGATATAAACTATGTATAAAATTGAGAAAACAGAGGTGTACTTGATTGGTTGATGCAATTCAATTCGTGGTTGATGAGACCATGAAGTTCCCATAAAACTTAAAACATACAGGTTTTTGTCTGTGCAGTACGAGAGATTAATCTCGATACGATCACCTGTTCCTTCATGTCGACGAATGAGTTGATCGTATTTACGGGTAAATGTACCCAGTGTGCTGGAAGCAACTGCACCCTGTGTATTTCCACGACAGTTACATGATGTAACGCGCTCCTTTCGTTTGCCGGCGTGGATTTACAATCCCCAAGGGGGGAAAGAGCGCCGATCTGCGTTTCCACTAGGGCAGCCCAGCAGGCACCGCCCACCGTTGCCCGCGCTCCGACTCGGTAACTGAGACCTCGCTAGACCTCTTGAGCAAGAGGTTGCCAACTTCTCACTCCGCAATTCGCGTCCAGCCCGGGACCCGACCCTTGCTTCCCCCAGTCACCCGAACTCCGCAGACTTCGCTCGTCAGCCATGTCGCTCGCGCCTCACCACGGCGCCGCGGCCGGCTCCCACAAGGAAGACATCATCTCTCGTCTGTCGTACGTGAGCGGCACATCGCAGGCCAAGGACGTCGAGGAGGGCGGCTACAAGGGAGCCGAGACGCCGGACGCCGAGGGCTTCTACGAGGGCGGCGCGCTGCGTCCCGGCGGCAAGCCCAACCTGCTGA